>JAPMLY010000826.1:0-39290 GCA_026401115.1 Tetraselmis chui
GGTCATTCGCCTCGGGCAAACGTAATCCGACGAATATTGACGCGTAGTTAATCTCACCCGTAAGCACGTTAGTAATGTACTTGTGACCTGAGCTTATTGCCGTGGTTGTACAACTGCGGGTGTACACTTCCTCGGAACATGGAACTCTGGCGTGGCGTAACGTTATGACAAAAATTAAACATGAGGAAAACCGAGCGGCTTGCCTTGCTAGCACCATACTTATGTCGAAGCAAGTACCATCCCAACACATCATCGAGTTCATCAACAATATAGATGTCGCGTGGCGCACAATAATTCGAGTTGGTAGAGGCTGCAGTTACCAAGCCTTCGTTGATCACCACGTTCTCCCATACATTGAGGGGGGTATACCTCAAGCGCCACCGCCGCAAGTACCCGGATGAGCCTTGGGCGACGGTACGTGAACTCATCATCGAGGACCATGCCGCTGAACGTGATGATCATATCGAAGCTGCCCCCCATGTCATAGCATTTGTCACATCGTGAGCACCACAAGTTGGACCACCATCACGACACAATCACCCGGGAAGATATGCATGCGAGAGGTCTAGAAGATCCAACCACAACCGCTCACGATGCTGGCAACACATGCGCATTGACGGCCGGACTTTAACGGACCCTATTAGCACTAGCATCCCATTCCCTAGTGCTTATGTACAATATAGCAATTTGTCATCCGAGTACATAGTGTTATACTATTAGCGGTACTCTATTCCCTATTGGTGGCGATCGGCCGGCCTTGCCGGTGCCTTCGCCGGCCGTCATCTCTCTCTTCTCACCTTCTATAGTACAAGATTCTCTCATCGAAGATGACAAGAAGGGCTACGACATACAACTTGACACACTTGTTGCCGCACATGATGATGGACTTTAAGTGTGAATGGAGCATGATACGTATGAGTAACGAGACAAGAAAGCGTTATATTTTAGGTGCGAACGTGAGGAGACTTCAGACATCGGCTGAGACGGTGGCACAATACGCAGCTACCAGTGGCAAGTCGGGAAATTTTAATTTTCTAAATGCGAACGAGGAAACTTCAATACTATCGGCTCATATGGTGGCACAAGACGCAGTTAACAATGGTCAGTCGGGAGCATTTTATTTCTTAGATGCGAACGAGTAGACTTCAATACCATCGGCCTAGATAGTGGCACAAGACGCAGCTACCAGTGGTGAGACAACATAATTTCATGTTTCAGATGCAAACGAGGATACTACAATAACATTGACTCAGATGGTGGCAAAAGAGACGGCTGTCAGTAACGAGAAAATATAATTATATGTTTCATATGCAAATGAGGATACTACACTTGCATTGATTCGGATGGTGGCAGAAGAGACGGCTGCCAGTGACGAGACAACATAATATTGTTTTTCAGATGCGAATGAGGAGATTACATTAACATTGACTTAGAATGTGGCAGAAGAGACGGTTGCTAATGGCGAGACAACATAATTCTATATTTCAGATGCGAACGAGGAGATTGCATTACGAAAAAACAACATTTGCGCGTGCAACATTGTGTTACCACCTTGGAGGAATGATGATGAGATATCAATTTTTGAAGGGAGAGCTATATCACCACGTAAGACCACGTTTTATGTAAATATGTAGCCGTTCCCGCAGACAGTCGTACAAATACTACATGTGCAGTAAATATGCAGTTTCATGTCCATCTGCAACTGGAAAAGTGATACTCGAAAGGCGCGTTTCATATATTTCCGCAGCCGCAGATACATGTAGCGGTCGCAGCCGCTACAAATACAGATAACACCCGCATCGCTGCATCCCGTGAGGCCGTGACGCCCCCATGCCCGCGCACTCCAAGCTTCTTTGCGCTAGCCGTCGCAGTACCCGGTACGTCGCAAATGAAACTTTTGGAGCGATGGCCGCGCAAAACCATGCGATATGCTTGTCGGCGAGCCAATTGAGCATGTTTTGTCCAACCTCCTCACCGCCGCCTTCCTCACCCCCCTCGCACACGCCGTCCGTGCCGTCCTTTTGTGCACCTTTCTCCGTACAGTTGCAGGGTTGTATGTCGCGCTTCGTGAGACTTTCCACCACCGCTCTCGTCTTCTGCGTGGTCATGCTCGGATTTCCGTTCCTGCACCAATACCCGCATATGTCGACATACTCTATCTCTGACCTGCTGTGGGAGTGTTGATGGCGCGCGTGAGGATATTGGGCGAGCGCTCGCACTCGTTTGAAGTTTGAAGGGTGTCATCGAGCGCACTGCTCGGTTGTTGTGTTGCGCCCCGCTGTTGCGCTGCGGGCATGGATATGTTGTAGGGAGCGCGTACCGATAGCGAATACTATCTTAATTTACTTTTGAAATGTGCGGATCGTTCGTCCGACATGCGAAGCGGCTGCACATTTTTCGATGTCTGCGGGTGCTCGAGGCGTCCGCACAATCAAATACGCAGATATTTTCGATCTCCGGGTACAAATTTATACGAGACACCAGTTTTAAGATGTGCGGATCCGTGGATGTCGCGATATGATAATTTGTACACGGCACCCGGTACTATATGCAGTTGCAGATTTATATGAAACGCAGCCTGAACACACGACATTACCGTGACTTCAGAGTCATGCCTTCATTTGAATTCCTAGGTACATGGTCCTCTTGCTTTGGCTTCTTCAATTGGCCGTGGACTTCTAGTCATCGGGCAGCGAGCGCCACAATTTTGGACAGCCAATCTTTTCAGCTGACCTTGTGTTTGGCTACCTTCAGAATTATTTTCTGACAACATTTGAGCGTTCTATGAGTCAACTGTTCTCTATATGCCTCAGCCAACTAGTCATGCAACTACCCTTGGCCTTTCATTTTCAGCAACCTTTGGAGCATTGAGATGCTCTTTATCAACCAGCCTTCTACGCAAGTACTTCTAGCTATACATTCACCAGCGTTTCTACTCTTCCCAGTGTGGTTTCCTTGATGTACATTATACCTACTTGGCATCCATCTATATTTTCAAGAGTATGTGCTCAACAACCTACACCGTCAAATTTTCTGGATGGCAATGTTTATATTCGAGCTGCATATTGCAATAAAGATTTGGCAACTTATGGATGACAACTTTGGAACTTTAATCTTGCCCCGTACCTTATCAAGCGCCGTGCTTTTGGTGACGACCCTTGTGGCACCCATCGTCATGTTCGTTGCCAACCTGTTGGGGGCGCCCGCCGGCCATTACTTTCGAGCCCTTCAGAATATAAAGTTTCAGCGCCGTGCGAATTCTATTGAGGACATTTGGGATCAAGACAACATGATGGCCTTTCACCGAATGATTTC
Source organism: Tetraselmis chui (assembly GCA_026401115.1). Classification (NCBI taxonomy): domain Eukaryota; kingdom Viridiplantae; phylum Chlorophyta; class Chlorodendrophyceae; order Chlorodendrales; family Chlorodendraceae; genus Tetraselmis; species Tetraselmis chui. The sequence goes on from JAPMLY010000826.1 coordinate 3,316, forward strand.
AACATACTCGTGGCAACGATTCGTCAATGGCTAAATGTGATTGGATAGGTCCCTTACGCGCAAATGCTTGGTCTCAGTTTGACTTGCATTGGTTGTGGGGGCGTGTTGACATATACACCCATTTGCAGGTCAACAGTCGACACCATCTATGTCATGACGCACTATACTCGTATTAACACATTTGTGTCTATAGTCCTAAATCGGTGGTAAGTTTCTACATCACACGGGTACTAGTTGTCTTGTATGCTGTATGATACGAACACATGTTGTCAGCTGTCTATGGAATCAAGGTCGGGCTCATCTTGGGCCGTCATGCGCCTACATACCAAGATCGGATTCACCGGGTTTCGAACCCGCGACCTTATGCGTAATAGGCGTGCGCTTTACCGACGCATCGGAAAAGTAAGTTAGTGACCATCTCATGTCGTTGAGTGACCATCTTGCCACTAAGTTCTAAAACACGACATGTCAGTGCTACACACACACACACACACACACCCACACACACACACACACACACACACAGACACACACACACCAACATATGCACTTGCTATTGCACCACTTAGCACATATGTGAGACTTCCTCAGTCTAGCACAAGGGCATACAATATATACCCACTTGACCGTGGGTCATGTAGTCATTCCCTTTCTCATTTTCACCTCTCAGTCTCTGTAACCCTTGCACCTTCAATGATGGTTACAAGAGTAACCTTGAGGAGGCTATAAATAGTCTGATGACCGGGGGCACAGTCTTTCTGCTGCTTTCGAGCTATTGGCTGTGCTAAGTCGTGCTGCTGGTGCTGTTTTTTATGATGTTTACACCGAGCATAGAGATGACATTAACAATGCATGCTGTACGGGTACTCCAAACCCGTGATGATGTTCCCGAACGATATGACAATACTAACTACGGCAACATCGTTCGGCTAAATATGGTATACATAATGCGCAGTACCTGTACGTTGCTTTTGCGACCCCGGAATATAGGACTGGCAGGTAAGCCCGCACGTTGGGAGATTATTGTGAAATATATACATACGTGTGGCGGTTAGCCTCTGAAAGCTAAACGCTAGCACAAATCTGTTCTAGTCTGTCTAGTTCTGATGTTGCAAGATTGCAGAATGATGTTGTCGAGAGGCAATTGTTGAGAGATGTTTCACTGCTGTACTTAGGCAGTAGATGTTGTAAGTGAACAAAGGAATTGTTAAAAGGTTCTGTCACCTCCCTCTAATGCACTGGGCTTAAATAGGTTTCAGCCCAGACTAGTTACGCCTGCAAGCTTCGCTTACGTGTCAGGCGTTAGTGCTGTTCAACCGTCGTCATCTGCCTCGAGACGCGGCCTGCCTAGCATTGGGTTTCACGACGCGGCTCCTTCTGCATCGAAGAGCTCGTTCTGGCGCGTCTTCTGGCTTAGTTAGATTAATTATGCATATCTGTACGTACCGGGAGGTACTGGTCGTACTGTAGCATCAGCACCATTACAATATTGCAGTAGCGACGTACCCACGAGTATACGTCCGTCCTGTGGAAAAGCACGATTTGGTATCCGTAACGAGTACCTGTACAATGTCCTGCAATGTACTGTTGCAGGACTATACTCGTCACACTCGTACCCTCCCCCTCTTGACAGAACAATGAGGCCGCCGCGAGGCAGACCTCCGTGGTTCTTGGCTCCTTTACTGAAGCTGTTACTGGGACTCAGGAATGCGCGCTGGGAAAGCGTGCATAAAGTCAATGTACGCCTGAGTCTTGGCGAACTTGCGCCATTGAGGCGTCTCCAAGAATTCTTGTAACGCAATTGTTCGATGCACCTCGTTCAAACGGTGCCAGACAGGTGGAATATCGTCATCACTGAAGTGCGTCATGAAGAGCAAGTATTTGCCTCGTCGCCCAGGTAGCGACTTGATGCACACAACAGAGATGTGTGACACGTCAAACTCCTCATCGTCTCCTTCATGTACAATTACTTGAACAGCTGGTCGTAGCGGAGCGGTAGAGCAGGGTCGTAAGTTGTTAACATGGAACACAGGATGTAAGCGTACTGTCGCTGGTAGTTTTAATCTGTAACTGTGTTTTCCAATCTGCTCCTCCACTGAAAAAGGGCCGAGCTGTCTGTCCCTGAGTTTCCTGTTCGGTTGTCCTCGTAGAAAAAGATTTGTTGTGACGACTGACACCTTGTCTCCCTTAGCGAAGTGTGGCGCTGTAGACGGTTCTGTGCGCGCCTGCATCTCGTCCTTATGTAGCTGTAACACTGAGCGTACCAGGGTGTGTACTTCCTGTAACAATCTTAACCGTTCTGTTGCGTCTTGCGAAATTGGAATCGACGGTCGCATGCTGAAGAGTAGGTCATGAGGCTCCTCAGGAGAAAAACCAAAGTTAGCCTCGAACGGTGTGTGCTCAATTCCGAGTGCACGCGAAGCGTTGTACGCAAACTCCACTTGCGGTAAAAGTGTCGACCAGTCAGAGCCATCATAGCAACAGAAGCAACGAAGAAGCTGTTGAAACGTGCTGTTCACGCGCTCTGTCAGTCCGTCTGTTTCTAGGTGTCGGCTGGAAGACATGTTCAGACGTGTTCCAAGGCGTCTCCATAGTGTCTGCCAGAAAGCACTCACAAATTTCGGGTCGCGGTCGCTGATCGGCACACGGGGCAGTCCATGTAAGCGGTAGACTCCCTGTAAAAACAAAGTGGCAGTTTCTTCGGCAGTAATCGACTCTGTACATGGCAGAAAATGGACCATTCGAGTTAGATGGTCTACTACAATCAGTACACTGTTAAAGCCGTTGCTCTCAGGCAAGTGTGTCAGGTAGTCAAGACCAACTGTGTGCCACGGTCTGGGTGGAACAGGCAATGGGTAAAGAGTCGCAGCCATTTGCGGTCGAATCTTCGCTTGTCGGCACACGACGCAGCGTTCACGAAAATCTTTCACGTCTTGGCGGATTCGTTTCCACCAGAATCTGTCGAGTGCTTTAGCAAGAGTGCTAGCAACTCCTCTGTGACCAGCTGACGAACTTTCGTGCAGCTCTGTGATCAATCTCAGTCGGAGCTCAGAGTTATGTGGAATACAGAGGCGATTGAGACGCCAAAAGTACCCATCTCTGGCTTCTATCCGGCTGTCTCTTGTCCACTCACCATCGTCCCCATAAAACGAATCTCGTGAGAACCCCTCGCGAATGAGATCAGCGAACTTAGGGCTCAGCTGCAACGCTTCAACAGTCAGTGAATTTAACTGTGCGTCTTCAAACAACAGCTGGGACTTCCGTCGTAATTCTCGATCTGACGGAACCTCGCCATCCCAAAACAAGGGTACTGTGGCCTGAGGTACGAAGTCTGGACGCCGGCTTAACGGGTCGGCTTCGTTCAGAGCTCCTTTGCGATATGCAAGTGTCATCGAGCCCACAAACGGTTGCAAATCCCGCGGGTATCTTGCTTGCCGCTTGTTCAGCCTATTGTTCGGTTGCCTGAGCAGATGTCGCAGTGTGTTGTGGTCTGTTACGACAAGGAACTTAGAACAGCCTTCAAGATAGCACCTCCAATGCTTGACAGCTTCGCATACGGCCAAAGCTTCTAAGTCGTACGCAGAGTAAGTGTTACCACGCTCAGCTGGATTCAGCTTACGCGCCCAGTAAGAGACTGGTTGAAGACCGCCTCCTTGGTCTTGCAACAAGACTGCTGCAATCCCCACTGTTGAAGCATCTGTAGCCACGGTGAACGTCGCGTCCGAGCTGACCTCCGGAAGGATCAGGCATGGCGCGGAAATGAGCCGTAACTTGAGAGTCTCGAAGGCTTCCAAACAAACAGGCGTCAGCGTAACCTTCTGTGGCTGGGACTTCCGCAGTAAGTCCGTCAATGGAGCCGTAAGGTCGCTAAAATGGTGTATTAATCTCGCATAGAAGTTGCAGAACTGTACGAAACTGCGAACCTCCTTCTGCGTCTTGGGCACTGGCCAGTCTGCAACGGCCTCGACTTTCTTTGTGGAAACCGAAATTTTACCGGCTGACACAGTGTAACCCAGATACTCCATTTCTTGCAATCCGAAGAAGCATTTCTTAAGGCGTAATTTCAGCCCTTCCTCCTTGAATCGTTGTAGCACTAGACGTAGGTGCTCCAGGTGCTCTTCCAGTGTTCGACTGTAGATACAAACGTCATCCAGGTAGACTGTCACGAACTTATGTAAAAAGTCGCGAAGAATGTCGTTCATCATTCTCTGAAAAGTAGCTGGTGCATTGCACAGCCCAAACGGCATGGCGACCCATTCCATTAAGCCACCAGGTGCTCTTTCAGTGTTCGACTGTAGATACAGACGTCATCCAGGTAGACTGTCACGAACTTATGTAAAAAGTAGCGAAGAATGTCGTTCATCATTCTCTGAAATGTAGCTTGTGCATTGCACAGCCCAAACGGCATGGCGACCCATTCCATTAAGCCGTCTTGTGAACGTCCTGATCACGCACTCGAACTTGCCAGAATCCAGAAGCGAGGTCGAGGTGTGTGTGTAAAAATTCGCGTCCTTAAGTTCGTCCAGAGTGTCGTCCACACGCGGTAGCGGGTAAGCATCTTTACGCGTAACCTCGTTAAGACCACGGTAGTCAATGCACAGACGTAGCGAGCCATCAGCTTTTCGCACAAAGAGAATTGGCGAGCCGAACTCACTGTAGCTGGGGCGTATTAAACCAGCTTCCACTGCGTCTTTAAGCTGTCGATTAAGCTCAGCGCGCTCTGCGGGTGACAATCTGTTCAGACGTTGACGTCGCATGGGACCAGTTGTTTCAATGGGATGATCCCACTGTCGGCTTACAGGTGGAGAGTTGACAGGTTGCAGTAACTCCGGGAAGTCATCGAAGAGTAAAGACCGGAAGTTGTCACGTTGTTCTGCTGTTAATTCCTCTCTAGTGTGGAAGTCTGTTGATTGGTCGGTGGCTGACGTAAGTTCAATGACGTAAAAATCAGCATGACGTCCTCTGCTGCGGCGCGTCTTGCGCATAAGCTTCTGAACTTTTGTAGACGACATGAGTAGACACTCAGGGCGTCGTTCCTCAAGTGTAGTCTCCACTGCTGTGCCGTCCATTAGTGTGAAAATTCTGGTTGTACCAAATTGTAAAGAGGCCTGTTCGTCATCAAGCCATGGTAAACCCAGGATTAAATCAGCTGTGTGTAAGTCACGTAAGACGTTGAAAGTCCGTTGAAACTCGTGTCGAGCCAGCTCAAAAGTGACGTCACAGACTGTCGTAGAAGTCACTCGTTGTCCGTTAGCGAGTCGAACTGGAGTTTTACTTGCAGACTTCCGAGTCTGTAAAGCAAAGCGTCGTACAAAGTCCTCTGACACAAAATCAAGTGTCGCAGCGCAGTCTACTAAACCAGAAATTTGGTGTCCGCCATCAGGAGTTTTCACAGTCAGCTCAGTTCGAATTAACGGGCGAGCTTCCGTGAGGTCAGTCAGAAGTGCTGTAGCTGGCGAAGAAAATTGTTGCAGCGTAGCGATGGACTGTTCCGAGTCGTCTGTTGGTACAGGTACCGAGTCGGGTTGATCAGGTGTAGTAGGTTCTGGTGAGTCGTTAAACGCACAATCTGCGTCGACTAACCACAGCTGTACGGGCCAAGGGGCTGGAGCAACCATCTCCTGTTGCGATGGGTTCTCTAGTGACTGACGTGTAAAAAGCTGTGTTCTTGCTGGGAATTCTTGATAGAGTTTCCAGTGCTTAGTCACCTGAGTAAATTTCGCCCACTTTGGTAGTACAAATACAGCCATCGTAGATGTCGGAGATGTTCGACGACAATCCTCAAAATGCTGCGCAATCTGCTCAGCTAACTCCCAGGGTGGGTTGATGAACACCCGTTCTCCTGTTAAATCTCTGTCTAGAATCGAGTCACTCGGCGAACAGTGAGGTAAGTCACCGTGCGAGTTAAGACCTTCATCATCTGCACATCCCTCCAACGTGAAGTTGAATCGTGCATGCAGAGAGTCAAAGACTGAGTCAACCAGTTTCCAATCAACTGAACGTCTGGTTACATGTTTACGACTCTGTCTCTGCTTAGTCTGACGACGACGACCTGCTACTTGCGTTACAGGTGTCGCAACTGTAGTCGATGGAGATGTCGAAGGTATGTCGACGACCTCTGTCGCTAACAGTGTCTCAGAATGAACAGTAGATGTAGCCGGCTGCTCCAGTTCATTTGTAGAACAGCCTTGCCACCATCATTGCTTCTTAGGTTGCATCGGTGCTTTGCCTTTGAACTCTGGACATTGGAACAAACGGTGTCCCTTCTTGTGGCACTTGAAGCAGAGTCCTTCGTCCATGTGACGCTTACGCTCTTCAGCTGTCATTGCATTTGCGAGTGAATTAAAATCTTCGCGGCCAGATGTCTGACCACGTCCACCATTGTTGCCACCTCCACGTTCACGTCCGCGGCCACGTCCACGGCCACCTTTGTTACGTTTCGAGACGTTAGAGGCTTCCTCAAAAGGGTCGTCAAGGTTGCGCTTGCGTGAGGGCTCGGCAGATGGTCCAGCAGCAGACTTTGTATTGCCTAGTTCCGGCGAGTCTGTCACGATGTCATTCAAAAAGTTTTGCAGCTCCACTAGCGTAGTCTGGTATCCTTGCCGAGCTCGGTGTGACTTAGCCAGTTTCTTGAGCGCATCGTTCGCTAGGCCATTAATGAAGCGTACACACTGTACCTCAGCTGTCAGGTGTTGACGAGACCGACGTAAGTAGTCGTTGTACTGTTTAGTGAAAACCGCGTAACTCATCGTGTTGCTCTGCGTAAAGTTTAGCAAAGCGTTAATTGCGTCGTCATGAATGTTCGGAAGAAACGTCGACTTGCGTAACTCCATAACAAGCTCGTTGTTCGTAGATGGAATTGGAGGCTGATTTTTCCGGTTCAACCACCACCCACCTAGGTGTCCAGAAAACTGTGAAGTAACCCAGAACACTGCATCGTACGAGTCAGCCGTAATTCCAAGCATTATAAAACGCTGAGGATGTGCTTCGAGCCAATCCTCCAGAACATGAGGAACTCGACCATCCTGGTACGGTGAAGTAATAGCAGCCTTACGCTGAGTCTCCGTGAGGGTCACAGATAGTCCAGCCAAGTTGTGAGTAGGCATCGGCATTCCCACTCGTAAATCTGTAGGTCCTTCACCAGTCAGTCGATTAATGTGTCCGCGAATCAGTAGCCAAACATAACCAGAATCGACCGTCGTAAACCGGGTGTACATGTGGAACTGTCTCGGGATAGACGTGTCGTCTTGCATGACTGGAACATGTTGTGTGATTGCTCGATAAAAAGATTCCCACTGAGCCACGTAACCAAAGTGAAGTAATTCACTCTTGTGCTTCTCAGCACGAAGTAACCCCTTCTGTGAGGGCGTAAGTGTCAGACCGTCGATGTTGATGGTTTCCGGTACGACGTAGGTGTTATCCGGATTAACTGTCGACTGTGCCAAAACAGCCTGCTCGACCTGAGCAGGTGTACGTAAGTTGTTCGTAGCAAACAGGACAGGAATAGAAGCCGAGTACACGTAGACAAGCTGTCGTCCTTGAGGTAGTGTAACATTAACAGGTTCACCACTCAACAGCGTCAAATCATCCGGTGTCAAAACAAGACCGGTCTCCTCATGTAACTCGCGAATAGCAGCGTCGACATGCTCTTCGTTAGGTAAGATAGAGCCAGCTGGGAGCCAAGTTTTACCAGAACGAGGCTCACGCTGAAACACCAACTTCAAGTCCGACGGTTTAGTTCCTCCAACGTGAATTACTAAAACCACGTAATGTCCGGGTCCTAGAGAAGCCATCTCAACTCAATCAAACAACGTCGAGCAGATCAACGAGCAACGAAAGCGTGCGTCGACCAAAGAGCTCCGAAACCAGTGTGGCGGTTAGCCTCTGAAAGCTAAACGCTAGCACAAATCTGTTCTAGTCTGTCTAGTTCTGATGTTGCAAGATTGCAGAATGATGTTGTCGAGAGGCAATTGTTGAGAGATGTTTCACTGCTGTACTTAGGCAATAGATGTTGTAAGTGAACAAAGGAATTGTTAAAAGGTTCTGTCACCTCCCTCTACTGCACTGGGCTTAAATAGGTTTCAGCCCAGACTAGTTACGCATGCAAGCTTCGCTTACGTGTCAGGCGTTAGTGCTGTTCAACCGTCGTCATCTGCCTCGAGACGCGGCCTGCCTAGCATTGGGTTTCACGACGCGGCTCCTTCTGCATCGAAGAGCTCGTTCTGGCGCGTCTTCTGGCTTAGTTAGATTAATTATGCATATATGTACGTACCGGGAGGTACTGGTCGTACTGTAGCATCAGCACCATTACAATATTGCAGTAGCGACGTACCCACGAGTATACGTCCGTCCTGTGGAAAAGCACGATTTGGTATCCGTAACGAGTACCTGTACAATGTCCTGCAATGTACTGTTGCAGGACTGTACTCGTCACATACGAGTGGCATGTCGTTCTTTGTATTTTTGTAATCATATAAACACAAACCTTCTGTGTCTCACTATGTATTTTTGTAAACATTAAGATAGTCCATGGAGGCCCACAGACGTGATACAATTTTTTCACACAAAACACACACACACACACACACACACACACACACACACACACACACACACACACACACACACACACACACACACACACACTTTCTTGTGTCTCATATATTTTTGTAATTATGCACACACATCATGTGTGTCTCACTCTGTATTTTGTAATCACACAAATATTGCTCCTGTACCCATCGTAGCGATGCGCAGTAAAGACGAATACTAATCCTTATATCCCAATAAAAAGTGCGCAATACCCCCAAGTCGATGTTTTTTCCAAATAACAGCAAATATCGCATTTGTAGTAATAAATGGAGGGTCCGTTTTATCGTAATATCAGTAATGTCCTCGCCAATCGGGGTCGATGTTTGCTCGCGTGCGCGGGGACTCCCAAGACGACGTTCCGATGGAGCCGACCATGTATGGACGGTTAGCGACTGCTATGACCACAGCGGTGTCCCGAAGTCCCCGTACACCGGACGGAGACGACGGCGACAACGCACCCATGTGGTCGTTAGAACTCGCTTCGTCGTGGGCGCGCTTAGATGCTGCGTGCGGTTCTCATGCTCTCGCCGAGTCTGAACCAGGGTTCGGAGTATCCAGATACTACAGACTACACTCCTCCACAAAAGTCCGGACAATATTTCGCACCTTCGCAAGTAGAAAATGTAAACATGCGTCGATTTTATTGACAAATATCCTGAAATCCCAGGCAATGCTTTTGCGCGCAAAATGGAATGCACCGGCAACTGCGAGGGGTGAGTTCGAACACTGCCGGGCATGTGTACTTGGGGTTATCGCGCCCGCACCCGTGCGGCACGCTCTTTCAAACAGTCGCCGTGCTTGGTAGACGAAAAGAGTAACGGGCGCACAACGCCCCAATATGAACGTTGATGCGACGGTCGCGCGAATATAATGCATATGCGACGGAGGGAGGAGGTGTTGGGCAGACCGCTGTGGGGGAAACGCAAGATATCGCGTATGTAGACTTACCACCGATATGCGCACAACCCAAGGGCAAGCCGCTTTCGGCCACAATGTTCAAGCGATCATAACTTACTCATATATGGTCAAAACTTTTCATAACAGGTACCGTTGGACGCGTCTTTTCAATGCGCGTCGAACGCATTTACTCCAAAGTTCAAACTCTCACAGTTCGATTTGTTATGAATTATGTTAATTTACAAATTATTCCGGCACAGCTGAGCCGCACTGCCAAGCAACACCCGTCGAAGTCGGCTTACCTCCTGAGACGATTTGTGCGGGGTTTGTCGATATATGTTTACCAATTCTTCATTCCTATTGACCTCCGAGCCTAATTCCCGACGCGTGCCACGCGTGGGGCGGGTGTGGTTGGCACAAGCACATACCCAAGCATTCCAAACACCACCGTCAACGTGATGCGTCCTTAATGGCCAAGTTCGACATCGCCCCTCCCCTAAGCCAATCGCCCTCGCATGTTTACAACGTGCAGTGTTTATCCAAACCTGCGCCATGTGCGTTTTTGCTCGCTTGCTTTCCAAAGAATCATCCGTGCCAGCGGCGTGAACTTCCGTGCTCTATTCACACACCCGCAAACCAAACCTCGCGCATTGAACACGGCACCCACGCCTCCAAACCCCCTCCAAAAAGCCCCCAAAGATACGGTTATGTGGAACACAGAGAAGTATGCAGCTTAGTATGAGCGCTTGAGCAATGCCCAAGCGTGGCGCTCAGAATGACGTGTGTAGTTCAGACAATTTCCCGGGAGTTTATGGGCTTAATTCGACAAACTCCACCGACAACACCCGCCTTAAGCTGAGGTCTAACCACCCCGGATGGCGGCTTACTGCTTGCTTCTCGGCTCTCCTACAATTGGGTGGTACTCGGGTAACGTCGTGCTTGACGTGGTGAGAGGGGAGCGTGTTCTTGACTAGCTTATGCTTAACATAATGCATGTCCGGACTTTTGTGGAGGAGTGTAGATACGTAGTATCCCTACTATCCGTCCTAGATACAGTATCTTCGTATCCACCCTCGCCCTTCCTCGTATCTGAAAAGTATCTTCACCTAGTATCCTTCCTAGTTACATACGCCGTATCTGTGCCGTATCCACGCTAGTATCTTGCAGATACTACTGGATACGTAGTTCCTGTCTCGCTGCGTATTCTCTATAATTCTCCCCGGCATGGCAGCAGGCTGCCGCGGACCCTCTTTGCCCATCAGGCTGCCCAGAACCCTAAACCCTAAACAATACCATAAAACCCTAAAATAAACCCTACAGCATAAAGCATGAAATACAGAGATACGACGTATCTCATGAAGTATCCGCTAGTTTCTACAGGATACTAGAGCGGATACGTGGCGGATACGACGTATGTAACTAGGAAGGGATACTACGGTTAGATACGAGGCAGATACGACGTTTCTGTAGGATACTACGTATCAAGATACGGATACTTCGTATCCACCCTGCACCCCCAGATACTCCGAACCCTGGTCTGAACCCTTGATAACCACAGCCTTAGAGATGCTCCCCCCGCAACGTCCAACGGTGGCTCGCGCAGGCTGCGTAGCTGAAGCCCGATCAAACAACGAGCAGATTTCTCGGTCCCTTGATGGCCTACCCTCGCTCGTACCCCTTTCGGCGTTTGCCACGGACATCTTTCCAAAGCTACAAGCCGACATCAGTGAGCGCGTCAACTTGCTTCGCTTCGCGAAGCTCGCTCCCACGTTTTCCAACCGCGCTCGGCCGGAGTCTATAGGCGTTTTGTATCTCGTCTCGGCCACGGCGCCCTTGCGTTTTTGGCTTCGGACCCGCCTACTTCCGGTCGCTTGGGCGAGCTCCGTGACAAGTTCCCTGAGCACTACGACGCAGTTTTCCGCGTCGCGGTCTGTCGCATCTTCGGCTTACCCTCATCCCGCATCCTCTCTACTCTACGCTCCCCCAATGCTTGTGCTTCTTGCCATCTCTCGGTTCAAGCTATGCGGGGTGCGTTCTCGTCGGCGGGTGTAGACATGTCGGACGATGCGTGGGCCCTTGCTTTCGCGGACCATTTGGCTCGATGCGGCGGAGATGCTTCGGTCCACACTGCTCACTCTTGGTTACTGACGGCCCTTGCGGAAATCATCTCCGAGGTTCGTGGCGCACTCGGGGTTGGCGTCGAGGTTCTCACAAATCCCACGATGTTAGTTCAACTCCCCAACGGCAACGACGGTCCCCCCGCGGATGTGGGTGTCTTGCACTATCACGGCATCCGAGGCTCAAAACTTGCCCTTGATGCCGTGGTTTCCGGTTTGTTCGGCGTTTCTAGCCCCCCGTCACCCGAAGTCGCTCTCCGCCGTGTTGAGAAGACCAAGTTCGAGAAGTACTCCGAAGGGGTACGGAGTCGGCCCGACATCCGTTTCATTCCCTTTGCTGTCACGGAATTTGGCACTCTCGGTGGCCACGCCACGGCTTTCTTGACGGAGCTAGCCAAGCAGGCAGCCGCATCTAAAGGGATGCATGTGGGCAAGTTGTTGGCCTCCTGGCGTCGAAAGGTCTCTCTCGCCGTCCATGTTGCTCACGCGGACAACGTCTTGCGCGGTTTGTCCGCCGCTGCGGACGGCGTGGAGGCCGCTTCTTCCTCGGCCGGGATGCCTTCTCCTGCCACGGCGCTCTTCACCCGCGCCATGGGCCGCAAGCGTCCCCGTGCTTCCTCGAGCGGCGCGTGAGGCGCCGCTCGTCGCCTCCACGTGTTGCATTCTCGGCGTGGCCTGGGAGTTTCCTTAGTTTAATCTGCTAGGTTTGTGCACAATGTAGTGCTTTCCTTTTGCCGTGCTTTGGATTCCGCGATCCTCTTGTCACTCTTGCCCTTTTGTTTCCCCTCCCACTTTCCCTGTCCGTGCTCATCTAGTTTTCCTTGTAATCAAGATATTTGTAGTAATAAAAAGTCTAATCGAGCTGATGATAAGGGGACACACCGACAGACAGACAGACACATCACACTGATTTTAGCAAATAAATGTAGTAGGTTTGTTTCGAACTTCTGCTCTCAGTCATGCTTGCAAAACGCCGCCTGTAGAGGGTGCCGGTGCGGGTTCCCTGCCAGTCCCATATCCCGGGGACGCAAAAAAAAAAAAAAAAAAAAAAAAAAAAAAAAAAAAAAAATGTAGTAGGAAAGTATGCGATGTAATCTGCTGAGGTACATGTCAGGTACCCGTACCTGTAGATACACCAACACAGTGGTGGCCTTTGCCGGTGGCTGCAACGGACACGTCAACACTCGACGTCGCCACGCGAACCCCATCTTGGTCAGTGCCGTCGCTGAACATCTGACCCCACAACTTTCCACGTGCCTGTATTTATAACTGATCGTTTTCAAAAAGCGTGCGCGCCAGTTCCAGTTCTCCCATCGCCCCCACTAACCTGTATCCCGGGCGCCGCCCTTTATTTCGATGGCGCCTTCTTCCATTGCCGTGTTAGTCATCCGACCGATGGCGCTCTCTCACCGACCGACTACGCATCTCCGACACCACCGGGCGTGTGGATCTACCTGCCGCATAGCCGGGAGACGAGTTACCACCCTCCGTGTTTTCGCTGACGCAACAGTGATGGTCGAGAGGCCAGCGGGCTCGAAGGGGACGGTGGTGGTGGCAGGTAATTCAGAGGCGTGGAAATAATTCGACTGCGACTGAATGTAGTCAATTAGATTAAATATTTCACACAAAAATGAATGAATAAATAAAATAGTTCAGTACTGTGATTCACAATTCATCGATAATAAATTAATTCTTGATAATTAATTGTTTTAATTAATTCACGCGCAGTAAACGTTGGCTGCCTCTCTAACTGGGAGGTGCGGTGATGTGTGAGTCTGTATTGTGTCTGTATTGCTGTGTTCCGTAGGTGGGGGTATAGCTGGGCTGTCGGCAGGGAAGGCGCTGGTGGATGCGGGGTACACGCCGGTGGTGCTGGAGGCGAGGGATGTGCTGGGCGGGAAAGTCGCAGCTTGGAAGGACAGCGACGGCGACTGGGTGGAAACGGGGCTGCATATCATTTTCGGGGTGTGCGCTTCCCGCCCTCCCCGCTACACTGACCGCCCCACTCCCTTCGCTTGCTATACTGCCTCGAAGATATCTTGCACGCAATGTTCGTCTAGCAGCGTCGATAAAGAACGCATGGGTGTGCCCGTGTTTGTATTTTAACTCAAAACGGAAATGTTCATTATTATGTATCGCACCATGATTAAATGAATGCAACAAAAGTGCTTAATTTATTTATTGCAATCTTTTACGACCTGTACGCATCAGGCGTATCCCAACATGCTCCAGTTGGTGGCGGATCTTGGTATCGAGGACCGACTGCAATGGAAGAAGCACGCGATGGTGTTTGCTATGCCCAACCTGCCGGGGACGTTTAGCCGCTTCGACTTCCCCGACCTTCCCGGCCCTTTCAACGCGCTCGTCGCGATTCTCGGAAACAGCGACATGCTGACGTGGCCGCAAAAGGTCCGGTTCGGACTGGCGCTGCTGCCCGCCCTGCTGGGCGGCGACGCCTACATCCAGGCCTGCGATGACATGACAATATCGCAGTGGTTGCGGAAGACGGGCGCGCCGGTGGAGGTGGAGAAGGAGATCTTCGTGGCGATGTCCAAAGCGCTGGCTTTTATCGACCCGGAGCGTCTCTCCGCGACAGTGGTCCTCACCGCCCTCAACCGTTTCTTACGCGAGACAAACGGCTCCAAGAACGCCTTCCTGGACGGCAACTTCCCGGAGCGCCTGTGTCAGCCCCTCGCCGACTACATCCACGCGAAAGGCGGACAGGTGGGGACAGTTTCACTCCTCAGTTTACCCTTTCCTTTCCTTGCCGCGGATGATTCGCTCTTGTTGTGAGCGCTAATTAATTACAATTTGCATTTCACAGAGCGACGGTGCGGAGTTCGCTATTATTTATATTAACTTGAGCATTTTATTATGAATTTGGGAATATCTGAATACCACAATAGTATGAATTTATAAATATATATGTTAAATATTAATACAATAATGAATGCGAGGAAAACCATAAACACGAGGAAAATATGGCTAACGAGAAGTCAATATTTGTGCCTGTGTGTCTTCCTGCAGATTTTGTATTTTCAAATGACAACTGAATCACCCCCCCTCCCCCCCAACACACACACTCGCACACCCAACCCCACACACGCATCCACCCTTACACCCACTCATCTACCCCCCCCCCCCCCCCCCCTCTCTCTCTCTCTCTCTCTCTCTCTCACACACACACACACTCGCACACACACCCACCCCCCCACACACATCCACCCTTAAACCCACTCATCTACTCCCTCTCTCTCTCTCTCTCTCTCTCTCTCTCTCTCTCTCTCTCTCTCTCTCTCTCTCTCTTTCACACACACACACACACACACACACACACACACCTCCCACACACACACACACATGCGCGCCTGCAGATCCATAGCCACAGCCACAAAATTACATATGCTCGGACGCACACACACACACACACCTCCATTCGAACACCAACACAAACACTGAAGTCCATCCGCACTTGCACTCGTAGATACACACACATGTATGCTTTTATGTCCACCTACACGCACACCCCACACACGCACAGGGACACACGGACACCCCCCCCCCCCCCCCACTCCCACGCACACACATACGTACATACATGCACATATAGAAACACATCCATATACTCGCACACACCCACACACATACACAAACACGCACACACACGCACACAATTTTTGATGTGATTATCCACACACGCACTTCTGTTTGCAATTTGTTTCATATGTAAAATATTTTGGATAATGCTATTTCGGCCATCGTAGCGATTCGGAGTGGTTAAAGTCGAAACCACATCTGCTGTTGCGCAGTACTTACTCGATACAACGTCGCTCACTCTGAACCGACGAAGTTTGTGGTATTCCATCCACAAGAGTTTTCCAAACCATGAAAGGTCGCATTTATTGTATCGAGTCCAATCGAGCGCAGGAAAGGGGAGGAAAGGACAGACACACCGATACACAAGCTTAATCAAATTAATGCAGCACGGGTAGGATCACAATTCTTCCGTGCTCGGAAACCCTAGACCCTAGACCCGTACTCGGGGGCAGCCACTCTGTGAAAGCCATTTTATGTTTGCGTCACACACACCTCGAATTGGCGTTTTCCCATGTATACTCGTCGTATGCGATAATGTGTCGACGTTAGATTATGTTACAGCTTTTTCGGATTTATTATGTCTAATATGCTGACTTACTTATAAATTGAGGTCAGAACAGTTGCTATCTATGGAGGCGCAACCCATTTGACCCACAGCGGAACCAAGCGATTTGATTTAAGGATTGAAAACTCGTCGAATTTGGGTTACATTCCTCACTAGCCACGCGTCGATACCCCACTTGTGCGCAGGTTCTGATAAACAAACCCATCGACAAAATCCTGACGGATGCCAAAGGCAATGTGGAGGGCTTCCGTATCCGAGGGGTGCAAGGTGGGGAGTCTGAGGTTTGGCGGGCGGATAAATATGTGAGCGCGATGCCGGTGCACATCATGCGACAGCGGCTGCCGCCCGCATGGGCAGACCTCCCCTTTTTCCGCAACGCCTTCGACAACCTGAAGAGCGTGCCGGTGATGAACGTGCAGCTCTGGTTCGACCGCAAGCTCCCCACCGATGACTCCCTCATCTTCTCGCGATCCAAGTTGTTGTCCGTGTACGCAGACATGAGCACAACAACACGCGAGGCGCGCAACGACGGCCGCTCCATGCTCGAGTTTGTGTTCGCACCCGCGACTAAGGCCAGCGGCGCGGAGAGGGATTGGATCGGGGAGAGGGAGGAGGTGATCGTGGAGGCGGTGATGGGGGAACTGGAGGCTCTGTTCCCCCAAGACTTTGGCCCATCCGCCGCTTCGCCCGCGAAACTTGTGAAGAGCTCCGTTGTGAAGACGCCCCAGTCGATTTACCTTATGGCCGCTGGAATGCAGCGTCACCGGCCCACGCAGGCCACACCCATCGACAATTTTTTCCTGGCGGGTGATTACACCTCGCAGCGGTACCTGGCCAGCATGGAGGGCGCCATTCTGTCTGGGAAGCAAGTGACGGAGGTGATTGTGGCGAAGGATGAGGGTAGGGCAGCGCGAGATGTGACCTCTACGCCTGGCACAATGCCGCCCAGCATCAAGTGCAAGCAGCTCAGCTGAAGTCTTAGCAGTGGGGGCGGAGTAGCACCGTGGCAAGACGTCTAGTGGGACGGGGAGCGTATCGCCGCTGGAAACGAAATAGGAATTTTATAATTCGTGATTCGATGAATAATTGTGCAGTCCTGTATTGTTTGATGGGCGGAGGACGGGTGAGCTGCTTTTACTATGGATGGGTAATGTAAATTGTGTGAAGTACAGCGCAGTGCTCACTGAAAGGCAGAGTATGCAGGGCGCATCGAGGATATGAATGCTGTTGGGCACGATATGTGCGTGTGTGTGTGTGTGTGTGTGTGTGTGTGTGTGTGTGTATTGGTTTACTGAGTGTGACTGTGTGTAGCTGTAGGGGGGGGATGCGTTGGTGTTATTGAGTGTGACTGTGTGTGTGTGTGTGTGTGTGTGTGTGTGTTGGTGTTATTGAGTGTCTGTACATGTATGTGTGTGTATGTGTCTGTGTGCGTGCGTGCGAGCATATGTAATTTGGTGGCTGTGGCTGTGGATGTGCGTCTGCAGGCGTGCATGTGTGTGTGGGGGGGGGAGGGGGTGGGTGTGTGTGTGTGTGTGTGTATTGGTTTACTGAGTGTGACTGTGTGTAGCTGTAGGGGGGGAGGATGCGTTGGTGTTATTGAGTGTGACTGTGTGTGTGTGTGTGTGTGTGTTGGTGTTATTGAGTGTCTGTACATGTGTGTGTGTGTGAGTGTGTATGAGTGAGCGGATTAACTGATAATTTAGAGTGTATTTGCATCGAATGTAGTAATGCAATTCGTTAATGCCGCTCTAATTAGACACAATGACCGTATTCCCCACAACACTATTTAGTCGCAAGAAAGATGTTTGACTAATGTAAATGATTGCAATGGACGTGTATTGTCTTTTTTTTTTATCACTTTGGTGAGCAGGATTAAAATATGTTTCCCGCCTCGCATCTATTTTCGCGCGCTGTCTGATCTCGGCCATACCAAGGTTTGAAGGGCACGCAAGCCGTCTTTTCTGCTCGGGGTCATCACACCTTCGCTCGCGGCATATGGTAGGTCGAGCAGGACGGAGCTCAGTCTCTGCCTTATGATTCATACGGATCTTATTCAATCAATGTGTCGAAACAGGAAATGTAGATTAGTCTCTACATCGCGAATAAATAACGCGATACTTACGTAAATGCATTATTGTGACTAGGCATGTCGCCGTGAAAATGTCTGGCGCTCCGGATTCTAATGAAACAACATTTGCACCTATTCGTCCGTCAATTACGTCCTCTTTTGTCACTTCTTGCCCGTACCCGTATCTATGGTGCGCATTTCTCCGCACTTTGCTGATTTCAGCACCAATATATCGTGAAACACACGAATATCTGAGGAATAACGACGAAATTACGACGCGGAAGCAGCCAACATGCTGCTCCTAAGGTACATTACTGCGGCCTAATGAATGAAATTTTGCACACATTCGTCCGTCAATTACGTCTTGTATTGTCATTTCGTAGAAATACCCGTATTTATAGCGTGCATTTCTCCGCACTTTATTGCTACTATCGCACAACACACTCATGTCTTAGGTACTACATGCTTCTCCTACCTGTACGTACGGCATATGACTGCGGCCAGCGTACCGATATGTACTGCACTTCATTCTTTTTGCGGGATGCAATACAATACAGGTGTGAAGCAGCAGCCGCGCATGCCACCACCATCGCGCCACGCACACAGACCCGGGAACGCCAGGAGTGCATCCAGGGCGTAGGAGACCCACCAGGTATTCCCACGATACCGGGCCTGGACATGAATGCGCTATTCACGGTGCTTGTCCGTCCACCGCCGCTTCTTTCGTTAGGTGTGCGTGCAGCCTGTATCAGCCCTGACGACATTTACCGAGCGCGCAACCTGTTCACAGTATTCCGCCACATAACTCGGCGGCTTCGACGTCAACCGTCTGTCACCGGTGCCGGCGTCGCGATCTCGACGCATACTCGACCCGGTTTTATGTGACACTGTATGGTAGGGGTCCAATGTCTGTCGCCACCGTTCCGTCTTACCCTGCCTGCTCTCCATTCGCCCCCTCCGCGTCTGTCCAGTTCACCCCCCAAAAGCTGCCCGTGGCCGATGTTCACACCCACCGTCGACGTAGCCGTGACGTACCTCGCCTCGCACAGCTTCCGTGGCTATTCTAAAGCTACTTTGAGTCCCCAACATCATGCTGCGTCGCTAGTGCCTGATACGTCAGGGTCGTCGACCCACGCCGTGTGGTTTTCGTCTGTTCTGTGACCCTCGTGGGACAGTAGTCCGAACGCTCTTCGTTTCACTACATTTTTTTTTTCGACTTTCAGGACTTTTGACAAGAGCAAAGCACATCACACCATGAGACCGCTTGCGTTGGCGGTTTTCTTGCTGGCCATCACGTCCGCCTTTGGCCAGGAGACGGAAAACGCCCCATCGGACGGGGCGAAGAAGTTGGTCGGCACGGCGTCGTTCCCGACCTCTCTGCCCTTTAACGAAGAGCAACCGTTTCGAGTGCGCAACACATGCATGGGGAGGCGCATTTGTGTGAAGGATGGACATGTTGTATGGGTTTCAGTCTCTGAAGCCCCGGCTCTGTTTTTGTCTGATTCTTTTCTGCTTCGCAGGACGGCTTTGTTAATATTCTGCAGGCCGAGGGCGGTGAGGGGGTGACGGCGGAGGACATCACCATCACTGACCTCGACGTGCGGGATGGGCGGACGAAGGTGGAGTTTGACATCAGCTTTAGCAGCGCGGAGCCTGCGTTTGTGGTGAAGAACGCGCTGCTTGGTGAAGGCGGTGGCATGCTGTTTGGAAGTCTCGGAAAAGGTGAGCATCATCCTCCCTCATCCATATTCCAACCTCAAAGATGTAATTATCTCATCTCATGATTTCTCTGTAGCTTACTTATGTGTTTGTGATGGGCTGCCCGCGATAGGTCCTGCCACCATGGAAGACGTCAAAGTGCACGAGCAGGATGAGGTGTCTGAAGTGGAGGACGGCTACGTTGCGATGGCTGCTGTACTGTCAGTCATGTTTTGTTTGGTAGTCATCGTCTGCGTCGTGAACGTGCTTGTCATTGTGTTCTGCTGCTGCTGCCGGAACGGGAAGCAGTCCGACGGTCCCGTGGGTCCCGCGGTCCCGATGACGGCGAGCCAGCCACAGGCCCACCCATACCAGCAGCGGGTGATGCAGCACGAGCCGGACTATAACTCGCGAAGGGAGCCGGCATAGTGTAGACTGTATTATTTGTATAATTAGAAATTTGATATTCCAGCTTTTGAGCACCTTTTCAAAAGACGCGCCCATTCTTACTGCAAACACATGCACATGATCACACATATTAACACTCAGATAGGAGCTCACGTGTACTCACTTATGCGCGCGGGCACACACACACACACACACACACACACACACACACACACACACACACATACGCACACACACACACACACACACACACACACACACACACACACACACACATACGCACACACACACACACACACACACACACACACATACACACACATACATATACACTTAGAGAATATATGGAGATTTAAGAACATATTTTCCCGAATTACTTGCTCAGATGCAAACTATTACACTTTGCGAACATGCACTTTCAAAGCTAGTGGAGGATGCACATAAGTTAGCCGGGGTTAGTCGTCGTGTCTCTTGTCATATTGTTCTAATCATCGGCATAGAATAATGAACCAAAGACTACAGCAGAGGCGAAAAATATATCGCTGTCGCCAGCGCAACAGTGCATGCATCGACGTGTTTGGCATTCCTTTGCATCAGTCCATAGATGTTTATCTTATTGAAAGTTCCATTTGACAATTGTGGGTTCATTCCCTTTGCTCTATTCCAGAAAATGGAGATTTGACCATGCTTTTGTGCTTTGTGGCAGCGACTTAACACATTCCACTAAAAGTTCATTTCATATCCAGTGACGAGCGATGATCTTGTACGTGCTGAAATTGTAATTCGTATGTACCTGTTGCGAGATCCAACAGATGAATCCGCAAAGTTCAAGCCCGAATCCGAATCACCGCGATATTTACCTTATATGAGTCACTTGCACAAACGGAGACGCAAATCAAGTGGACATATAGTAAGTGTTAATCTGAGCTTGCAACGATAACGAAGCCACAAGACATCACTTGCCATGACGTAACCAAACAAACGTGAGAGAGACGAAAGAAGCGACCCGTCGCACTAGCGACCATGAAAATCAACGTCTAACTCCTCCAATCCCCGCGAGGTTGGTCGAGGGCGATCGTGAATTATGTCGCGGATGCACAATGACGTGGGGGTTGGTGGTAGAAGGCGTGCTCACGCATTATGACGATACGCAAGGAGCATTCTCAAGATGGCCCGTATTGAAATTGAAATTGAAATTGTTTACAACATGTACCGTATGCGCCGGTTTTTCACCAAAAGCCGGATGCGTCGGCTTTTGTCTCGGGGCCCTCCCAACTATGCCATACAGGGAACTTACAAGTCGGGGGCTAGACCGTTAACCACCTAAATCCAACCTCTCCAATGGGGGTCGGGGGTTTTACTCCCCCCCGGGGAGGTGTGCAAGAAGAGGCGAGGGCTGCGTGCATTTAGGGTCGTGCGAAGGGGCAATGTGCGGAGGCGCGGCGGGAGGTCGTGCGGGACTTGATGCGGTATATGAGTAGGAGGTGATGCAGCCATTGGACAGTATGCGTGTGGAGTTGTGCAAGGATGCGAGACGTGTCGAGGCGTGCTTTGGAGACGAGTTTATCAAGAGGGTCGGTGCGGGCGGTGAGTAGGGAGGTGAGGCTTGTGATGGTGGAGGAGTGCGGTGTACATGTGCGGCTCATGACGATGGGAAGGATGTCAACCACTGTGCCTGGCCAGTGGCTGCGGATGGCGTTTGCAAGGGGTGTGTATTTGGCACGTATGAGGTTAGCTGTGTGGGAGAGGTTGTTGTCCGTGCAGTACTTCCCTTCCCCTATCTGAATCTTTTTTATGGATGCGTAACGGCGGCGACCGTTTGTGTGGCCAACGAATCGAGGTTCGAAAAGGCGGATAAAGTCGGGTTTGTGTGCGGGGGGTCGTAGCGCGGGGGGGAGAATCTCAGGTGGGAGGATGGCGGGACACGAGGTTAGGGA
Organism: Tetraselmis chui; assembly: GCA_026401115.1. NCBI lineage: Eukaryota > Viridiplantae > Chlorophyta > Chlorodendrophyceae > Chlorodendrales > Chlorodendraceae > Tetraselmis > Tetraselmis chui. The sequence goes on from JAPMLY010000826.1 coordinate 25,195, forward strand.
GTCGGGTGAGAGACCTTCGTCAGCATCAACAAGGCGGGTGGGCATGTGGGTAGGGTGGGGCGGGTGACAGTCAAGCGGAGTATGGGCAAGAGAGGGGGAAGCAAAGGATTTTATGGGTTTGTTACCGAAGTCTGCGGTGATGGTTTCCCAGCGTCCTCCGTTGTGGCGCTCCAATAGGGAGAGTAGGAGTTGCAGCGCGCTGTTGTGTCGGTCCTGTCTTAGGCCAGACATGGTGGAACAGTTACCGGCCATGTGGCCGTTGCTAGTGAATTGGCCACATAGGGGGCAGCGCAGGCTGGGGTTGTGAGTGAGTAGGCGGGTGTTGTGGACTCCCCACATGAATTCTTGTTTGTGTGTGAACTGGATATTTGTGAGGGTTGAGTGTTTTTTGTGGTAAGAGAAATCGGCGCCGTCCTTCGCCGCGCGGGCGAGGAGGGCTCCGTGTTTGGTTGTTTGCGAGAGAGGTGTGTGTGTGTGTGTTTGGTGCTGTAGGTGTGTGCGTCAGCTTTGAGGTTGGTGTATCTGTAGGGTATGGGGTCTCCTAGGGTTTGTGGAATGAGGGTGTATGGCCAGGTCCAGTGGCCTATCGTGACCTCTGAACCTATGGTGTATGTAGTGTCGGGAGGGTGACCATCCGCCACTAGGTTGGCGAGGGTGTCTGCGAGGTCGTTGCCTAGGGAGTGGTTGTGGGCTTTGATTTTGCCGAGGTGTGTACGGATGCCTGCGTCGCAGCGGGTTTTAAGGGTGTGTGTGATGGATAAGAGGGTGTCGCGGTGAATGTTGTGTCTGTAAGCGGAAGGGCAGTTTAAGTATCCTTGTATGAGGCGGAGGGAGCACGCACTGTTTGTGAGGAGGTGGGTGCGGCCAAGTTGGAGGCCTATATCTATGCCAGCCAATTCAGCGCGATTTATTGTGTGTGAGGGAGGGGTAGAGGTCACCATGATTCTGATTTTGGTGTCCGAGGCGGGGTGGGTAGCTGCTGCTCCGAGGGGGGACGAGCTTCCTTTTTTCGAGCCGTATGTGTATACAAAGTCCTGCCAGTTCCAAGCAAGGGTACCGCTGGTTGGGGGGTATGCTAGATGCACGCGTTCCGGGAGGGGGCACGTGAGAGGGAGAGTTGGGTTTGGGGGGAGGTGGTATATACCTGCTGAGTGGGGTGAGTAGGTGTCAAAGAGGTGTGGAGGTGGGGGGGTGAAGATGGGGTTGGGGAGGTGAGTGTCGTAGATAGATTCGAGAGTGTTGTGAAGTGCGGTCATGGCTGTGGGTGATGGGAGGGTGGAGAGTGCGAGGGGGTTGGCTACGAGGCATATGTCGACCATCCATCGTGTGCCGAATGGGGTAGGGGTGGGGTTGCCATTGTGTTGGTCGGGGGGTAGGAAGGTGTTTGCGTCATTGGGGAGGGTGTAAAGGTGGTGGGTGTATGGGGAGTTGATGTATTTGGAATGGCGGTAGGGTGTGTGTTCCCATCGGGGGAGGATGAGGATGGTTGCGCTGGGTGTGTGAGGGGCTGTGAGGTGTGCGTTGGTGATTGCGTGTTCCATGGCTCGTCGCATGCATTCGTGGTCGTATTCGGGGTTGGCTATGTTAGTGCCTTGCCATGTGTGTGGGCCATTGCTGCCGCTAGATGAGAAGACTATATCTTCGGGGTAGAGGGAGTGGTAGGTGTGGGAGTGAAGGGAAATATTGAGGGGGTCGGAGTAGAGTTCTGTCTGTATGTGGAAGGTGTGGCGGAGAGCTGTGAGTAGGTCTTCTCTAGTGGCCCATCTATTACGGGTGGTGGTGGCGGGTGTGGGTGAGTGGATTTCTGAGCGAGAGCCTAGGCGGGTGAGGAGGTGGTAGACCTCCTCTTCGAACGTATGCTGCGTGAGGTCGGGGCGGAAGAGTTGAAAGAGGTGGCGGACGCGGGGGCCGTTAAGGGTGGTGACCGCGCGGCCGTCGGGAGTGCAGAGTATGGTGGTGTCGTGGAGTGATGGGTGTGCGTGGATGGCGAATTTGCCGGTAGGGAGCATGTCGAGGTCGGGGTTAATGGGGTCATGGTTGAATGTGATTAGGGGGTGTGACCATGGAGGGGGTCCGGGTTCTGGCAGAATGGGTGTGGTGGAGGGGACGAAGGCGGAGTTAAATGCGGTGAGGGCGGTGAGGCCGGAGGGGGTCTCACTGATGGTGTCGTGTAGTTGTAGGCATGGGGCCCACTGGACTTCGTGGAGGCGGGTGAGGTCGTGTTGTTGGCCGCGAGCACACCACTCGCACTGCCATGTGGCAGGTCCCTGAGCTGGGTGGCATTGGGAATGTATGGCGAAGTGCGGGCATGTGCAGCATGTGGATGCGGGTTCTAGGTGCAGTGGGTCGTGACAGATGGAGCAGGCGGTGGGGGAGGGGGTGGGGAGGCATACCGATGTGGGGGTGGAGGAGATGAGGCGGAAGCCGTCGTCGAGTTGTAATTGAGTGTCCCATTCCGTGAGGTGTTCCGGGGCCCATTCAACCATGTACTGCGTTTGGCCGTATTGTGTGTCCTTGTGTTTGGAGATGATACGTGTTACGTCGCAGGGGGGGTAGTGGTGGTCGGAGGGGGTGAGGTATTCTGTGTCTAAGTGTGTGGTGGGTGCGGTGGGGGTGGGGTGTGTGGTGCGGGAGGTGTAGATGCCGGATGAGAGGGTGGGGGGTGAGCGAGGGAGGTGTGGGGAGAGGAGGGGAATCCATGAGGGGTGTATAGTGGTGGGGGGGGATGCTTGTTTTGTAGTGAGGTCTGTGAGGGGAGGCGGTTGTGGATAGTATCGAGGGGTTCGGTGAGGATTGCGGCGAGGAGGCGGATGGGAACTGAGAGTGGGGTGGTGGACCTCGTGAGTGTGGTGATGGATTTGCATGATTTGAGGATGAAGGAGGATGAAGTGGCTCTGAGGAGGACTTGTGGCCACGTGGTGATGTTATTTTTCCAGAGGGGGGTCAGGCGGGGGAGGAGGGAGGCGTGTGTTTTGCGGGGAGAGAAATCGCAGTAGGCTTGCTTATATGTGTGAGGGTCGGTGATGTGTGTGGCTTTGTCCCGGAGTGAGGCGAGGAGGGCGTTGTCTTGAGTGGTGAAGTGGGCGCGGATTGTGGAGGCGATAAGGTTGGTGAGGGAGAGTGGAGGGATGTTGTGGAATAGGGTGTCCGCATCGCGCTGAGCTCTGACTAAGCATTTGAGTGTGGGTGGGGAGTAACAGGTTGACATGATGGATTCCGAGGGCCAGTGGGAGTACGTGGTGGATAAGGTGCGGATGTGTGCGCGGGCCATATGGCCTCTATAGCCTGAGTTGTTCATTATTTTATGTAAGTGGCAAACTGTGAGTTGTGCGGCGTGGGCTGTGAGGGAAGGGAGGCCGTAACCTAGGTCTGAGGTAGGGCGGTGAAGGGCGGTGCGGGGAAGGTTACGTACCGAGGAGACGGCGGAGCGGAGTGCGCGGCAGATTTGTCCCTCGAGAGTGTCGAGTTGGGAGTCGGTGAAGAGGCCGAGCTGGAGGGTGAAGTGTTTGCCGATGAGGAGTCCACGGATGACCCTGATTCTGCGGGATTGTGTTAGTGGGGAGGTGGAAGGGGCGATGATGAGGGATGCAGTGGTATGTTTGAGTTCGTGCCAGTGTTTGGTGAAATTGAGGGAGGTGTTCAGTTCTACCCCTAGGACTCGGTATGTGTCCCTGGGGCCAATGGAGGGGATGGGGGCCGGGGTGGAGTTTAGGGAGATGAACTGAGTTTGCAGGCGGGATTCGAGGAGGGTAGTGTTGGCGAGGGTGAGGGCGTTGCCTGTGCGCCAGAGGGCGCCGGTGATGCAGCATTTGCGGATGTTGACGGTCATGCCCGTGTAGGCGCTGAAGAGGGAGAGTTTCCTGAGCTGGATGGTCATGTTGGGGGTCGAGCCCGTGGCGAGGCTGAGGTCGTCATCGAAGCCGTGTCCTGGGTATGTGGCTGTGGGTTCTGTGGGGTCGACGTTAGTGGCGGGGGGGCCTGGGCGGTAGCCTCGGCTTCCCACCGTGAGCCAACGAAGGAAGGGTTCAAAGAAGAGGGTGAATAGAAAGGGGGAGAGGGTGTCGCCCTGGAGGGTTCCGCGATTAATGTCGATTGAAGGGGTGGGGCCATGTGGAGTAATATAATCTTTGGTTGAGACCCCGTAGAGGTGTTCGCATGTGTCAACAAAGGTAGGGGGCATACCGAGTTGTCGCATGTGTTTGAACATGATGCGGTGGTCTGCGGCGTTGAAGGCACCTTTGAAATCCGCGTACATGACGTAGATGTCTTTTTTGTGGAGTTTCGCGTCCTCCATCGTCATAATGAGGAAGGAGAGGGCGTCGTGGATGCTGCGGTGTTGTCGGAATCCGTCCTGTTGGTCGCAGAGAATGCCGTGGGTTTCGGCGTATTTCGAGCCTGCATCTTTGATTAGTGCTGTCCATAGTTTAAGGAGGTTATTCATGAGGGCGATAGGGCGGTAATTATCGAGGAGGGAGGGGTCGCCTTTTTTATGTAGGAGGCATGTTGTGCTGTGGCACCAATCAGGAGGGGTGTAGGATTTGTGGGCGAGGAGGGAGAGGAGAGAGAAGAGGGCGGAGCGGGTCGCCGGTGGTAGGAATTTGATTATTTCATTGGGGATACCGTCGGGGCCGGGGGCTTTGCCGGTGCCTAGGGAGTGGAGTGTTTTATCGAAAGTGTCGCGGGTAATCATGTCAGCAAGGGTGAGAGAGGGGTCGCCGCGGGGTTCGATGGTAAAGTTGTCGGGGTTGTCAGGGAGTTCCCACGGGGGGGTGGGTAGGTCGTGTGGGGTGGCGCGGCCGAGTTCGGGGGCGAAGTGAGAGTGTACCGCGTCAATGACGGCGGAGGGGGAGGATGCGGTAGTTTTATCGGGTCTAGTAATGCGGTGGAGGGTGGAGGCGGCGCCGGCGGGGGGTAGGAGGCCGCTTTTAATTTTCAATTGGCGGTGGGAGAGTTTGGGGCAGGTGTCGTAGGCTGCATTGGCTCGAGTTTTTATTTTCTTTATCTTATCCGTGGTGGTGGCGTGGAGGAGCTGGCGTATACGTGCTTGGCATTGTTGTTTGATGGCGTCAGGGGAGAGTTATTCAGTTGTGTTTAGGAGGGTTTGGGCGAAGGGGAGGGGGCCGTTGTTTTTGCTGCATTTACGGAGTTTGAGTATGTGAGTGCGTGTTTTATTTGTGAGCCAAGTAGGGTCAAGGGACGCCTGGGGTGGGCGGGGTTTTTTGGCGGAGAGGAGGGGCCAAACTGTGGCTGCGTGGTCCATGTGTTGGGAGAGGAGTGTAGTGAATTGTGAGGCAAGGGTGTCGAGGGTGTCGGGGGCGGCCGTTTGGTTGATGAGGTCGGGGGTGCTTGATTGGTACGCTTTTATGTGGTCGGGTGTGAGAGGAAGTCGAAAGTTGAGTTTGCGCGTCGTGTGATGTGTGTGAGGGTGGGTATGGGTAGGGGGGGGATGTGCCCTGAGGGAGAAAGGGGCTGGAATGACGAGGTGGATTGCAGAGTGGTCAGTAAAGTGGGAGGGGGAGGAGAATATCGAGCAAGAGGACGGTGGGAGGTTGAGAGGTGAGGGGGGCGTGGTGAGCTAGTGGTCAAGGCAGCCTCCACTGCGGGGGAAGGTAGGGATGAAGTTGTGGAGGGGTTGGAGGTGGGATTTGAGTAGGGAGGTGAGGGCAGGGTGACATGTACCTGTGGTGGTGGTCGATTGGAAGTCCCCTCCCCAGAGGGTGCGGTGTTGCGGGTGGTCGTCAGCTAGGCGGAGACCCCATGCTGCAACTTCTGCATATAGGCGGGTCAGTTGGGGGGAGGAGAGCTGGGGCATGTAAGTACCGATAAGGAGGTAGGGGGTGCCTGAGTGGGGAACGATTTTTAGTCCGGCGATATGGGGGATGAGGTGGGGGGGCGGTGTTAGGACAGTGGCAGATTGGAATGAGGCTCTGCGGACCGCGAAGAGAACGTTTGCGTTGGGGAGGGGCAGATGGCCCGTAAAAATCGATGTCGGCGGATGCAATGCGCATGGAGAGGGTGTCGTGCGCCATGGAATTGCGAGCTCGACGATATGTATATTATCTTCAGCCAGCAGCATATATGGCTACGTCCGTCAAGAAGGTTGTAAGGCGACCCCTTTTCGATTGCGCCAAATTCCGCATCAATTTACGGGTATATGCACATGTCGGCGCGACAACCCGTGCCGCCTAAGACTTGCTAGGTCATCCTTGCTATTTGTTTATATGTTTATATGTATTTATTTCCATCCATATACGCCATGCGGTTATTTGCCAAGGTGCACAAGCATCGGAGCTCGTCCACAAGGCCACTCCGCTCTCCCCAACCCTTTGTGACGCCTCGCTAGCCCCCCGTCTGCGCATCCATCGCGACCTATGCGAACTCGTCATTTGAGAAGCCCCGCCGGAATACGGTCAGCTAACCGACCTCCGATCCAGCCCTCCTCTGGCCCTTCATGACCACACCACATCGCCCGGTAGCCTCCGCCCCCGTCGACCATACCTCCTCCCCCGCCGTTAGCGGATCTGCTCTTGGACCCGCCAACCGCCCCCCAAAGTGCCGGCCTCGATTGGAGGCACACACCAGAAACACGGCGACTCGATTGACTCTTGAGAACGAGAGCCTGCCGTTGCGATGTCCTCGAGTGCTTTCCCCCTCTCTCCTGAGGACAAGTTGATATCAAGGGTCACAAGAGAATAGGTGTTAACCAGCTCGCCCCTACCTTAGCCTAGCAATCGGAGCTAGCAAAGGTTATAAGTGTACGTTTATTTTTCCGTGGTGAAGGGGGGTAAGGAAGATTTTAAACGTGGACTTTCCCAATTATATACTATGTAATTGTGTGAATTCTGACTTTTGGTACATGCCAACGGTAATAATATTTATACATATATATATTGATATTTATACATATTAATACACAACCATAATATACCCTCTACACAATGGTTGTACTATATTATTCCCTAAGAGTATCTAGGATAAGGGACCCGCCCGGCCTAAAATTTACATGCAAAGTTTCCTAGATGGTTTATGCAAGAAGGTCCTTAGACGGCAGCCGCACAATTTGCAAAGTAGCGGCACATGCCGTGCTTGGTTGGCGCTTGTATAAGAACTATAGAATACACATATGTTAAAACACACAAACGTCGGTCAACGCATGTTCCCTTTCAACGGTGTCTGAGAGACTGGGGTGTGCGGCGAGAATTCCGGCAAGGTCTTTTTGCTGCTCTTCATAGTACTCCGGGTTCCTATGTTCGCGATGATTTGCAGGAGCGCAGTGCCGGTATTGTGGCATGCCTTTGTGTTCCTCGGGCTTTGGCATGTGGGTTTATTTTCTCCCTTTCCCTTTCCCAAAATTTTCGATGGGTTCGATGCTTTTTCTTATAAGTATTCTTAACAATTATCATACATTCTCATGCTATGTATACGGGTACTATTATACGGTATAAGACAATAAGCAAATATACCATGTTGGAAAACTCTTACAATGTTTTCTATATATGCTGGCCTCCACTGCTTTTTTCTTGTAATAATTATTTTTTCTATATACTCGCTATGTTGCCCGAATAATGATGTGCGTCTACACTCCATGTCCCCGTCGTCATTTTTGTAATTAGTTTTGAACTACACCCACAATACACAGACATGTTTTTTTTGGCGCCCCCGGGATATGAGACTGGCAGGTAACCCGCACTGGCACCATCTACAGGCGGCGTTTTGCAAGCATGACTGAGAGCAGAAGTTCGAAACAAACTTCAAACACACATATTTTCAACAAATACACGAATAGAAATAGTCCCACAGATCAGAACGTGGCCTTGGCGTCATGTGCTACCAGTGCGGCCGACACATATTGAAATTGAAATTGAAATTGCTTACAACAATCACCGAGATATCGGTTGTTGTACCCGGGCGCCCCTTGTGATCTGACCTATTGGGGGTTTCTCCGATACTTAAGGACTTAAGCCATGTAACCACTAATCCAAACCTCTTCAGTGGCATTAACAACATCGTCTAAATCATGCTCGTAGGAAGAAACTGCATACAAGTATGAAGTATAATGTGTCGTTAGTCTCCACGATACGCGGCTTGCTCCTGCCGCTCGAGGGCGCTTATCACCCAAGTTGGGTCAGCGTGCGCTCGTCGCGATGGGCCTACTTGGCCTATGCTCCTTTGCGACTCCAATCGTGCCGGAGTTGGGGGAAAAGGCAAGTTGGGAAAAAACCCTCGCTCATGTCGCCGACGGTCCCGTCTCGATCCATGCACACCCTCGTCCGAGATAACCCCTCCGAGATAACCGAGATAACTCCTCTCGTCGCAGCTCGCCTCCTAGCTTGGGCTTCCCTTCTCCTTCGGGGGTTGGGAAGAAGAGAAGGCCATGGCTTCACGCTGTGTCCGGCTTGCACTCCTTCCTCCGTGCCAGCCCCCACCAGCCGGACATACTCCTTCCTCCTTCCTCATTTTCTCATGTCCCCGGTCCTTCGCCGACTATTTTCCAACACATGTCCGATCGTATTGTGTCCGTCCGTACCCTCCCCCAATGGGCCGCCTATACGAGTAGTGTGTTATTGCGATAACCCAAAGCGCATTGTCTAAGACAACATGTCGATAGCTGGGTACCACCGACTAAGGGAGGGGTTGGTTGAACACGCGGATCGAGTCGCCGCTCCACAAAATATATCGGGTTTGGAAATATTTATTCAAAAACCCTTCGTACCGGGTTTTCCAGCGGCGGTCGATCCTAAGGACCTCCGCCGCCAGACCGTGTCGCTCATCCGGCTGCGACCCTCCTCCGACATGCGTAGCTTCTCGCCTCGCCATCATGGGAGACTCGCGAGACTCGCAAGGTTGGTCGACTGCCAACGAACGCCATGCGTTACTTCCCGGTTGTCTGCCGCCAGCCCAAACGCCCGCCGCCAACTCAAATCTGCCCGTACCCTCTTCGCCGCCAAAATATATCATCACATACATGTCCCGTCCGTGGACAAGAGAGTATTTGAGAAGTATAACCTCCTAGCCTAGACCTCATAATGTCGCAGCTCGCCTCCTAGCCTAGACTTCCTTATCCATCGGGGGGCTTGGGAGAAAGAAAGTTCATAATTGCGGACGGTGTCTCACTGGCGCTCCTACCTCCGCGCCAGATTTTTTTCATGTCCCATGTCCGTCTCCGTTTGTTTCCGATACCCATCTGATCGTGTGAAATCCGCGAGTACCCTCCCCCAAATGACTTGCGATGTTAGGTGGCCGCTTCTATAAGCAGAGCGCCGTTGCGATAACCCTAGGCACCCTGCCTTAGGCAATCAGTCGATGACTAGGTACCGACTCGGGAAGGGGTTGGTCGAGATCGCTAATTGAGTCGCCGCTCCACAAAATATATCGGGTTCGGGACCGTCACTAAAGACAGTAAATAGATCCAAAGTACTACTAAAGTACTACTGAACCTCAAAAAAAAACGGGGATGGGTCGGTAGCTCGAATGAGCAACGCCGATCGTCTTCGCTCTGGGCCTGGCCTCCCATCGAGCGCAAGACTGGTGGACAGGGCCGCTGAACAGCGTGTACCATTCACCTCTCCCCACCCGAGCCTAGCTCAAACTGGTCAGTGGATCCGTAGCGACACCAGACGGTACACACTCAAAGGCGCAGCTTCCAGGGATTTGAATTTCATCCCCCCGACAGCTACCGCGCCATCCATTTCGAAAACCACATCGGTACCCGTTAAAGTACTACAGAACCTTTGCGATACACATCGCTTACAAAAACCCTGCTCCCCGGCGGCCGGCGCACTCCATCGCGCCCCTCAGAGCGTCCGGACGTCCCTGTCCGCCGCCAACATCCACCAAACCCAGGTCCCATCACACCTGGTCGCGTGCAGCCAACACGCGCACTACACCTCTCACCTACCTCGACAAGCCACACCTCCTCTAACTACCCCCACTCCTCTCTCGACACATTGCTCGACGACCATGTCCTCATCGCTCAACCCCCCCCCCACCTACAAGCAGGTGCTGCTGTGGGATCCCCCGCAACATGGCCGCTTCACGGACATACACCATCCCAGAAACACACTCGCGGGTCACCCGCTGACCCCATTCCTTTCCACCACCCAACTTCCCCGCCCCCAACAGGTCCTAGGCACAGCCTCAGACCCTCTACCGCTACATCGAGGCCTACAGACCCCCCTGGTCCTTTCTGTCCCGCAGTCAACCGCGCAACTTGGAACGGCCGACGACCTCTCCACCAGAATGATCGACACACTCCTCCTCACAGGCCAGTACTCCACCAACCCCCCCCACCTTGCCCGCTTTTGGCTCCACGGCATCTTCATGCCCGACCCGTCACACCCTGACCCGATCGCGTCCGCCTGCTCGTCGGCCCGCCGATGGCTCCTCGAACGCGTCAACGGCCTCACCGACCTCCCCAACCGAATTAAAAATATAATCGGACGGGAACTCGCCCACCAGACGAGCTGGTCTGCGACTCTCTCTCGCACTCCACACCCCACTGCAACAAAATGCAATGATGCCACCCCCCTCCCCGACGAGCTCCGCTCAGGCTTTCACGAGATCGGCCTCGCTATCCCCACCTCCTGTATAACGGTCGGTCTCCTGTACCAGCTTACTTCACACCAGCGTGAATTCAGCTCGGCCGGTCCCGTGCCTCCCTCCACGACCTTCTCCCCTTCGGTCCTGAACATTCTGCGACAGCAGAAAATTCGATTCCTCCGAGATGCCACAGCTCCCGCAGTTTCAGGTCGTCGCGTGAAAATCCGCTCCCCCCTATTCTCCGGTATCACCGGCCCAGAAATGATCGCCCTCCTCCAGGACCTCCTGACATGTGACCTCGCCACTGCACTCACCTCGACCGGCCCAGCCCCCTCGACTCACCCCCAATGCAAACTCGAGGACCTTCCGGAACAAGCCCAATTCGTCCTCCAGTTCGCGGACGCCATCCAACCGCTGGACACACCGACCCCGATCGAAGCCGACCCCTCCTCATTCTGGGTAAATATCCTACACCTCTCCGAGAACCCCATCCTTTCACAATCCGGACCTGTATCCATTCCAATCCTTTCATTTTCACCCCGTGAACACGTACCTCCTGATAATCACCTCAACACCATCACCATCACTCCCCCCCCAGTCTCCGGTCTTGTCCCCGGTCTATCATGGACTGACACCTGCCTCACCACAGTCCTCATACAATCCCGCCACCCCCTCTCCCTCCCCTGCATCAAACCCAACGGCACTATCCCCCCCTCTCATTGGCTGCACACCCTCCTCTCCCAGACTGCCAACGAACACCTCACCCACACCAACCCCACAAACACCCCCCCCCACCCAACACCTCCCCCACCCCTCCCAATACACATCACTGCGAAAATTCCCCGATGGCTCATACTTTCGGTCACACCCCTCCAGCTCCTCCAACATCACCACCAGCATCCAAATTTCCCTATGCCCCGACATGTACTGCATCATCATCTCCACCAACGGCACTATCACCATCCCTCTGAACCACACATACACACACAGAGGCGCCCTCACCCACTCCACTTGCACCCTCAACATCACCCCTCACCACTACTCCGCCTTCGGGAAAGCCCGCCTCTCCGACCCCATCTTCACCACCCCCCCCTCCCCCCAACCCCTCACAATCACAAAAAGATACACCCTCCACCGCAACACCCATGCCCTCCTCCTTCAATGGTTCCATCACCTCACAGATAACCACATCCCCAATCAATGGCACCTGGCACCCTCTACCTTCCTCCAGCAGGACATCGAGGACACCCCCCTCGACCTCTCCTCCCTCCCGGACATCCAACTCTCAAACACCCCGGCCATCTCATCCCCCACCACATGGCCTCCTCTCCAACCCTCACCCTCACATCCCACCTCCACCTCTTCCTACCACGCGCATCCCCCCCCCCACCCTCCGGCCCCCCCCTCGCTCCCACATCCCACCATCACCCCTTCCCCTCTCCACACCATCACAGAAGACTCCTCCGAACCAATGGACTCCTCCACCTCACCACCCCGCCCTCCCCCCCACAACCACTCCCCCCCCCTCTTCCTCGCCCACCCAAACAACACTCTCACCCTAACCCCACCTCCTACCATCCCCCAAAATCCTACCTCCCACCCCCCAGCACAGCCCCCATCGGCAGCTTCCCCCCCCCGCACACGCCCCCCCACTGACCACTCCCTTAAACCCGCCTCCCCCGCAGGGGTTACCAAACCCTCCAGACCCCCCCACAAACACCGCTCCCCATCCCCCTCGGCTCGCGCCCCCCCGCACCCCTCCCTCCCACCCCACCCCGCCCCACCCTCTCCTCACCCTCCTCTCGACCCCACCTCCCTCCCTCCAGGAGCCTCCCCCACTCCCTTTACCGCCGCAACCCACCCCCCCCCTCCACCCGTCTCCCCTGACTACGAAGACCTCGACTTCGAAGGCTACGAAGACCTTCCTGAGGGCGACGCGGCGACCACTGACACCCCACCGGCCGACACCGCCTCCCCCAGGGCCAGCCACCCCCACATGTCAACCCCGGCCGACCAGGCCGACTGTCATCATTAGGTCCCCTCAGGACATAACAGAGGTTAGACCCCACACCCCCCCCCCCGAACTCCCAACCGAACACCCAACCTCACCCTGTAAACACCAATACTCGTTTCACACTCCCGGCCCACTTTAACCCCCACACCTGCTGCTCAACTCTGCATAACTTTCTCTTCGACTTAAACCTTGATTCCGGCCTTCCCACCCCTATCGGCTACCTGGACACCTCCGCTGCCCTTTCCTTCCAGTGGGGCCAATACCAGGACCTCTCTAACCTCTACTGCCTAGCTTCCGCAATTACCACACTCCACTCCACTTCCAACTCCTCATACACAGTCATTACTAACAGTGAAGTCGATAATTACCACTTTAACTCCCTCTTCCCCAGCCACTGGACCAACCTCGCCAACCGTGGCTCCCCCCCACGTCCAGGAACACCTAACCACTCCCTCCTCGTCTTGACATGGCAAAACTCGCACTTCGGCCTTCTGCACCTAACACACTCATCCGCTACCTGGATAGACTCCCTACATCACTCCCCCCCCCCCGACCTCCTAGCCCGCTCACTCACACTCATCTCTGACTGGAACTCCTCCCCCCCCCCTCCCATCGCCGAACTCCACTCCCTCAACCCACCTCGCCAAAACGACTCCGACAGGGCATGGTCGTGCGGCACCCACGTCCTCTTACACACGTACTTCATCGCCACTGCCCCCCCCGACCAAACCTATACTCCCCCCTCCTTCGACCCCCGGTCCTCCGTTTATTCCCTACACACTCTGCTATGGCACCATACCTTTCGCACAGCCCCCCTCCCACAGGGACGCCAACACCTCCTAGACGCTTTACGACCCCCTGCCCCACCCTCACCCCCTCAACACCCTCCCCACACTCATCCCAAACCCCCCCAACCCTCTCCCCCCCCCGCCTGCTTCGAACCCCCACCCAGGCCGCCACTCCTCACAAACCCCCCCCACACCTCTCCCACCCCCCCTCCTACCTTTCCGCCCCACCTCTCGCCTCATCCGCCACATACTCCCCTCCCTTCTCCGCTCCACCCCCCAACACGACCCCCTCTCGTCGACAACCTCTCGGACACCCCCCCTAGCGCTACCTCCCCCGTCCCCTCCCCTATCCTGCCACACCATACCTCCCAACCCCTCCATTTTATCACCCTCAACACCCGCGGCCTACACACCTCCATCATGGACGTCGAACACCTCTCCACCACCCACTCCCCAGACGTCCTGGTCCTCACAGAAACCAACCACGCCACCCACAAATCCCGCTGGCGCACGGCCCTCCCCCACTACCACCTCAAAAGCTCCCGCCCTTGCTACTCAAATGTGCCCCTACCCAACGCAGGCGTTCTCTTCGCGGTCCGGAAGACCTCATTCCAATCTTCCACTGTACTAACCCCGCCCTCCCACCTCATCCCCCATATAGCCGCCCTGAAAATCGTCCCCCACTCAGGCAACCCCTACCTCCTCATCGGCACGTATATGCCCCAGCTCCACGCCCCCCACCTGACTCGCCTCTA
>JAPMLY010000827.1:0-20000 GCA_026401115.1 Tetraselmis chui
GTGACGGACAGGAAGCAGAGGAAGAAGGCGACCTTAGCACGCTCTGCCGCTTTGCCTAGCACCCGCTTCACCTCCTCCGCGTAAAACTGCCCCGCTTGCTCCAAAATCACCTGCATGCAAGTGGCAGAAACGGCGTAAGCCCAACACTCGGTCGGCCCCCCACCCCCCTTGGCAAAAGCCCAATTCCTACCTTCACTTCAATCACCCAAACTACGTTAAGAAAATAAACTCAGGAGCCATATAGCTGTCAGAAAAGTATTATATCCACAGATTATTCGTCGCCTGTGTTTCATGATGAGTCCTGCACTACCTCCGTGACGCAATGATGCAATGGATGGGCAGCTCCTGGCCTCGCCTTACCTTCCCGAGTTTTCGCAATGAGGCATCGCCGTCCTCTCGGCTAATGACCATCAGCGATCGAGCATCGACATCCGCACGCCGACGCAGCACCAGCCCGCGGTCCTCAGGAACCTGTTGCGAGCCGCAACCAGCACCATGCCAGTCCCTCAGCCCACAATCCGAGTCAATGTCTTCCCCCAGCCCCGCTTTCGACATGCTATGTACACAAACAGTGCAGGCATGTGGTTCCACACTGACAAGCAAACTGCGTGCGAACCTCAGCAGCGCTTCCCGTGTTTTGAACAATCGCGACAATAATCCTGACGCCACGCGGTCGTGTGGCTGTGCGGACCTGCCGGTGGACATATAAGATACACAACAGCCTGCTCAAGGAGTGTGATGGGGGTGGGTCTGACAAGGGGCGGAGGGGGGTTGGGAGGCAGGTTACCCAGTCCAGTTGCTCACAGGCGCGGGTCCAGCTATTGGGGTCGCCCACCACCCAATCCCTGCCCGTGCCAATCAATTGACGCCCCAGTCAAGCCATGTAACATCTGAATGGAATGAAGGTCTGCACATGCATGTATCTTATGAATGCGGGTGTGTTTGTGGATGTGTGCGTGCGTGGGATGTGCATGGATCTCGGTCAATCTCTGTATGTGTCTGTGTGTATATGCCTGTCTCGTATATTCTCCAGTCCCCTTTCAAAGTTTGTATCTTTAAGCCTGATTTGCGCCTCTATCGCTGTGCCCGTCGGTGCAACGGAACATGTTCGCCAGTGTGCGTGTGTGTGTGTGTGCCCGGTTCTGTGTGTGTGTGTGTGTGTGTGTGTGTGTGTGCGTGTGTATGCTTGTATAATATATTTATGTTTGCATGTTTTTGTGTGTGTGTTTGTGTGTGCGTGTTGTGTGTGTGTATGTGTGTGTATGTGTGTATGTGTGTGTATGTGTGTATGTGTGTATGCTTGTATAAGACATTTGTGGATGTATGTTTGTGTGTGTTCGTGTGCGTGTGTGTGCATGTGTGTGTGCCTGGTTGTGTGTGTTTGTGTGTGTGTGTGTGTGTGTGTGTGTGTGTGTGTGTGTGTGTGTGTGTGTGTGTGTGTGCGTGTATACTTGTACAATATAATTGTGTTTGCATGTTTGTGTATATGTGTGTGCATGTGTGTATTTTGTGTGTGTGTGTATGTGCATGTAGTGTGTGTATGTGAGTGTGCGTGCGTGTGTGTGCTTGTATTAGACATTTGTGTGTGTGTGTGTGTGTGTGTGTGTGTGTGTGTGTGTGTGTGTTTTGTGTGTGTGCTTGTACGTGCGTGTGTGTGTGTTTGAGAGTAGGGCGGGGGAGGTCTTGTGTTTATGTCTTTGTCTGGTTCTGTGTGTTTGTGCGTGGGACTGAGCCTGAGTCGCTGCGCAAGGCAAGGACCTGGGCGGGGGCCAGACCTGTCGAGGAGTATGACCGCCACGGCAGGGCATCGCTGCCTGTGCTTAGCAAACCAGTTGGACTGCGCCAGGAACGCATGACATGACATGGAGGGTTGAGAGCAGTCCGAGCCACGCGACTCGCCGGCGAACTGAGCAAGCAGGCCAGGGCGCAGCGTACCTTGAAGAAGTCGCAGGTGGGTAGCGCGGCGCTGTGTGCCTTCCGCTCGCCTGTAGCACAGCAAGGACGCAAACAGCAGCGTTCGGATGACACAGCGATAACAGCCGGCGCGATCCGAAGCTCACAGCACCCGCTAGCAGCAAGAACGGCGAGTTGGGAGAGGTGGGGTTGGTGCGGAAGGGGAGTACCAAACAGACGCGCCGCGTGTGCTGGGTCCGCCGCGCCAACGGTGTTCACGGGCGGTTTCTGCTGCGAGCGCAGGAACTCGCGCACTGCCGGGTGGACGTCCTGCCGGCCGAGCAGCGCCACCAGCGGCAGCGGCGGGGTCGTCAACTCCGGCGGGTAGAAGTTCATCGCGACCTGCCCACCGCCACCCTTCTCGTCGCCCTGTACCCCCAAACACCCCCCTCCCGCGTGGACGGTCACGCCCACCACCGAATGGTAGACGGCGACAGCATATGCAGACCGTGATAGATTACGCGGGGTATATTCCTTGGCGATGAAGGGACTAGTCGGTGGAAGGAGACGCAGCAGCGGTCGCGGGCGTGGTTCAGACGACCCTGCACTCGCAATAATAATGTATCCGTAATTCCGTACCTGTTTGTATGTATTGGAAATGATGAAGGCACGGGTACAATGAGTTGTAGCCGTGATATGTAATCAACATCAATTACAAAACACAATGAAGTGAATGAACCGGGTAAACGAGAAGGAAAAACCCACAAGCCAACGCCCGTCGTGGGGCCGGAACCATGCAACCGCATTCGCACTGCCCTCCTGCAAAGCATCTCGGAGATAGGAATCCAACGTGCCATGAAGAACCACAGAAGGGCGTTGCATGAATTCCCAAAGCGCATCACCCAAAAACCGGCAAAAGGGAATAAAAGTAGACCGACGATGAGACGACGAGCAAACTCCATGCGGACATGTGTGTTAGGAGTTATTGAATATAAGCAGTTTATTGTTTATATCAATTGAAGGGAAGCAATGTACGGAAATGATTCTATAATATACAAATGAAGCCGGTGGAAATCGGAAATCACCAACAGAAGAGAGGGAGGGGGGAGACAGACGTACGGGCCTAATTGAATTAATATACACAACGCCGGTTGCTTATTGATATGTAAGCTTTGATAATGAGAACACACCCAAAAAGTAGTGAGAAGATTAGATTATGCACGAACTAAATATGCAAGGAAAAGGAAAAAGCAATAACGTGAACACGACCACCATGCAAGGCATTGTCAAGGTGAGTCCCCGCCACCGGACCGCGGTGGAAGAACGACGGTGAGTTCATTTTCGTTGTTTACTCAATGATACTAAAAGAGCTAGTTAGCTACGACCATGAAGACCCCTTACGGTGGAGCACGAATCCCAAGTTTAACTTGGGCCCACTCTTCAAGCATGAGGGCAAGGTGCTGAATTCTACCGAGAAGCCAATCGCGCTCCTTCAGCGCCTCTTGTACATTGGTCTTCCCGCCCATGACTCTGGGACGATTTTGGTCCTTACTTGCGGAACTAGAACTACTGCGGTGAGTTTACCATGGTTGAACTTTCATTGTCTTGTTTCAGTTAATAATTGGACATTATTATATCTTTCCCTTACACTTAAAAATATATTTGTTTACAGCTCGCGGCTTTCAAAAGGGCAGAAAAGCAAAGGAGCAATGGCATTGAAGTTAAAGAGCATGTGGTTTTTGTGGGAAAGGACAAGGGTTAAGCACCAGGCGCCCTTGCGCGCTTGGCTGATTTCGTCAATCAAGTCACTCTCGAAGAAGGCTACGACAAGCAAGCATGCCCGCTTGGCGTCGACGACTCGAGCTCCCAATCAACTGTTGATGTAAGGGACGCACGAGAAATTGTAGGAGATGAAAAAGAACCGCGTGCTAACTGAGTGACAACCACGTGATCTCACTCCTAGTCGGAGACACCGTCGTTGTTTTTAGTGTCTCAATGGGGGTTTTGTTCTCATCATGCCGTGTGGGGATGAACATGTAAGCAAACAACGACTCCGTTTTCTTTAAATGTAAAGGATAAAACAAATTTTGTTCTAAAGTACTATTTGTGGATAGTACTTTGTACACCGTCCATAGGTAAAGTGGTTGTAAATGGGCTTCCAAATTCAAATATTGTGTCTAGGTTGCTCTGAAGAAGGAAACAAGTATTGCAAGCTCTATACATACCGCAATGAAATATAGCACATTATCAAGGTATACTTTTGAGTGCCGGGAAGACTACCTAAATCAAATGATCACTTTTCCCAACCAATTCAAAATATACGATATCGACCTCTCGGCAGTTATGAGAATTATGCTTGGTTCGTTTCTCGCTTTCTGAATTGTGACCGCATTTGTTGCTCAAAAGTTTGGTTCATGTGCTCGACCGTATTTGCATGTCAGTCGTTCGGTTTAATAGGGATATACCCTATGGTGTAACCCTAAGCTCACCGTATTTTCCACAAACATATGTTTTCTCGATTGCAATCTAATTTGTTTTGAAAGTATGTTCGTGTCATGCATATTAATCGAAATGCGTCCCAAAAATTCCTAACGCGCATCTCCCAAGAAGCACCGAAACGCAACTTGATAAGTGGATCGACAATCACGTTGTTGCAAGCCAACATAAGACTCACATCAATTACTCCAGGCCGAGGAAGGATCCATCCGCGAAAAAAAAACTATAGTAGGGTTGAGGGTCAACCATCGATAGATTGTCGATAGTATCACCATCGCGGAAATACCCCCCGTTGATGTTGCCATCAGTACACTAGGCTGTGACTTGGACATCAAGAATATATGGCAGTAGCGCAACCATCAACAATCAAATATTGATGTATAGATAAAATTAACTAACAAGCAGTATCCCATATAATAATAAAATGTAGATAAATCGTCTAAACTGTTGATACGTAAGCGATGATACTATCCCCTTGAAATGCTATCGATGTCAACATTCAGAAACATCAACCCCATCAACATCGACAATCTATCATATCAATACCACCCCAATATCGACGTTTCAAGATCACCACCATCAACAACATTCACTTGATCCCTACTACCCTTATACTTGTAAAATGAATGTAGTGTACTACGTTGTTGCTGACCAATTCTTTGCCGTATGCTCTAAGAATAATAAGTTGCTGATATTTTGAGTCGTTCCGTATGCCGGGCTGTGCTTGTGTCTTAGCGTCTCTCTATATTTGTATATATATATATATATATATATATATATATATATATATATATATATATATATCTATCTATCTATCCATCTATCATACTTGTGCATCTTTCGTATATATTGTCATCTCGGTTTGATTCGGTGTGGCATGCTATGATGGTATGAAAAATCAATTAAGATGGGCGAGTATACTTTCAAGCACATAGAACTCTAGACACGCAAACACATCAAAAGCGAATGTAAATATGTGAAGAGGAAAATAAGAGAAAAGAGGGCAAGAGTGACAAAGGGTCACAAAACACATGCATTACTCAAAGAACTAGACAAACGGAATAAGAAAGGTGAACACAAACTACGAGCGAAACAATAAGGACAAGGTCATGAAATCGAGGCTACGGCAACCGAAAGGCTACACAATGCATGGCCCATAGAATAAACGTGGCGACAACGCGAGACGCGCAACGCAATCATGGGAATGTTACACGGCGGGGCGAGGGAGGCGACAAGCGGCGCCGCACGCGTCACGCACGCGGGGAAAAATGAAGACGCATGCGAGCCAAGGGCCATGGCCCGCGTGAAGAAAGTCGTGGCGGTTGAAGGCGTCCAAACATAGGAAGAAGCACACGCCATGCGATCCAAAGCCGAATACAATACGGGCAATACGCACGTGGTCGACGTGTATAGCGAGAGAAACTTTCCGGAGCCACGAGGTCAATAACTTAACCACATGCGCCGCTTATTAATAGCAAAAAGTGTCCTCCTTGGACAGCTCCGCAAAAAATGTCGTTGCGTGTTCCCCGAGTAGACCAAATAATGTTACCCCAGTATAATGAATAAAGCGCATGTCGGGGCGACTGCACACCCCATCCGAGTGTTCCTTGCCGAACTTCTTTACCCCATCGCGTGGAAGGGCCACCGCCGCATCGGGAGTTGAATGAAGCGAAGCAAGTTTACGCTCTACTCGCATATGCTTGCATGCCTAGATAGACGAGCGCATAGAGAGCACGAGTGGGGGGGGGGGGGGGGGGGGGGGGGGGGCGCCATAGAGAGGTCTAGCAGCGCAAGTGCGTGGCCATGGCTCTTTGGTTGAAATTTACAGATAGAGTTCATATCAACAGAGCA
This sequence comes from Tetraselmis chui, assembly GCA_026401115.1. Lineage (NCBI taxonomy): Eukaryota > Viridiplantae > Chlorophyta > Chlorodendrophyceae > Chlorodendrales > Chlorodendraceae > Tetraselmis > Tetraselmis chui. The sequence goes on from JAPMLY010000827.1 coordinate 6,241, forward strand.
ATGTGTTATGGCATAAGTGGGTGATATTTGTCTGAGTACAGCTACGCATTGTAACGATGCGTGCAACAAAAGCACACTCAAACCTCAGAGATTTGGCTACCGAGAATTTAGTAGACCCCATCACACACCATCGTCCACCCTTGATATCAATACAATAATTCATACCGCACCCTCGACCATGCCACCCCCGATTGCAACGGAGTCTCCCTACGCGCCACTTGTCGACCGAGTAACCCCGCCTTATTAACTTCATTCAATCCCATGGACACTCCTGGGCGAGAGCTAGTGGGCGATACGATACTTACAAAGCAAGAATGGACGGGTGAGTGGGTGGGCGGGCGAGTGCGCGTCTTTTGAATACAACAATATGTTTATAATCATGTAAAACAAATATAAAAACCAAAAACATTGCATCTCACTCGACCATATATATGCACAACGCGCACTGGTCTGTTCCTTTCTACTCGCGGGTTTGTAGGAGAGCAATTGGTGTGAAAAATGGAGATACAAGGATCGATTAACATGCACCGCTAGAACACACAATCCCGCGACAACGGATTCGTCGAACACGACCTATGGCGCGACCTTCCTCGCTCGATGGACGCGGCGATCCATCGGCTTTGTGCGTAATTTGAACGTTCATAAAGCAGAAGAATACTTACAGAGGGGATAGCGTGTCAGGCGAATATTCCACGGATCCCCCTCACACGCCAAGCACCCATCGACAGCGGCAGTGCGCCAAAATGTATGAGCAAAGGCAAAAGTGGGAGGAGCATTGGTACCGCCGCCGTTGATTTTAACCTCAAACTGCAGGGAAATCTATAGAGCCCAATGACGGCTCGGTCAAGCAGCCGAGATGCGTAATTTCTCATCAAACCATCACACATACACACAAACACAAACACAAACACACACACACACACACACACACACACACACACACACACACACACACACACACACACACACACACACACACACACACACACACCGTACGAGGACACTACTGCGCAATCGTCATCATTCGCCAGAAGACAAAAAGGAGGCAGCGCGAGCAATGCAGGGGTCTTGCAATAGCTCTTCTGATTCCTGCGAGCCTGCGCACGCGCGCGCATGTGTGTGTGTGTGTGTGTGGGGGGGGGGGGGGGGGGGGGGGGGGAGAGCAGCATGGCGTGCTGAAGTCAGACTCAGTCAGCACCAAGATTGGAAGTGCTTCTCAGCAATCACAGTCGTCGCAGCGCAGCGCATTGGACATCCGAGCCTTTCGCAAAAACGTGCAGTTTTTAGTGAGCAGCATGCAGCGGCTCTGCACCTGGACGCCACATCTCCTGAAACTCCATCTTGGGCTTACAAACGATGTCAGGGGCAACACCCACCTGCAATACCATCGGATAGTCAGGGTCACCGCAGTGCCTCCGCTTCACTGGTCGACGAACTTCTCATAATCATTCCAGTGATCATCTTTACCAAGTTATCACGGGGCAGAAATGGGCGCCAGCTAGCCCTGCTGCTTTTTTTACTTGAGAAGTAGTGTTCAGTGTGGGACATCCAGCCACGGCGTACCTTGTCGATGATCTGCTCCTGCGGTGTGGTGAACCGGTTGGTCGACACCAACAGTAGCCATCCGCTTTTCAGAGCAATCACGCGCTGCGCACGGCCCTGAGGATGCAGAGTGGGTGCAGGATAAGGGGAGGGGTCATGAGTAGGGCCGAGTAGAGGAGTAGGTACAGGAGACGATGGCTAACAAGTGTAGCCACACCTTCCCAAAGGTTGTCTCCCCAATCAACTTTGCCCTGCATGCATGAAGGGGCAGAACAGGTGAGGATAGTGCGGCGCTCTAGTACATCTGGCAAACGCATCTGCGCCAATGCTATCGGCCCAGAAAATAAATATAATAGCACACATGTGTAGGGCATGAAGGGATTCAAGCGAGGCTGACATCCACCTGCCGTCGTCTTGGAGTGCCGCTGCCAGAAGCTCACTCACGCTGGCAGTCCTACCGTTAACCAACACCACCTGGATTCAGGGATGGAGCGCAGGAGCGAAACCCTCATCGCCTGACCCAGAGGGCAGTCTTCCCACAGAACAGTGTTTGGCTACTCAACCAACATGTAAAGAGCGTCCGGTGGTGGTGGGCAGGTTGCGCGCTGACTGGGTGTGAGGGGCACACTGGAAACGGAAAATGGGTGAATATAGCAGTGAACGGAAAGGATGGGTGAATGGAGATGAGACACGCACCAAAGGGGCGTCGCTTATGGGTTTGGTGAAGTCCTGGATCGCCACCCTCTCCGTGTAATTCTCCCGCGCGTACTCCACGTTGGCCAGCGGGGATCCAGGAGGGAGCCACAGCGCAGCCGTCTGCAGCAGGCAACCGACCAGTTGGGAAGGCTAGCTCCCGTACGGGGCACCGACATGATGCACATGGAAATTGAAGCATAGGTGAGGTGGGAGCACCTGATAGCCCGGGAGGATGCCACCCCCTGCGTTGTCGCGAATGTCGAGGATAAAGGCAGAGGCACCCTCGGCCTGTGGACGAGCACAGACACCAAGGGACCGGGCGGGGTGAGGGCGTCAGTCAGGTTGTGTGTTAGCTTGGATACACTTTTCGCTCCAGGTGGGTTGCCTATAAGCCGGGCTCGTGTGCGTTTAGGGTTTGGCAACTGCATTCCTACGTCCCGAATGACATCAACACACACAAATTTACACATGCGCATACAAACACGCACACTTGTACACACAAAAGCAAACATACAAGCACAAACACACACACGCACGCTTGTACACAAACACACACACACACACACACACACACACACACTTTTACACACAAGTAAACACATCCGCGCGAAAGCGGGAAGGGCTACTGGATGAACAATCGTCGAGCGGAGAGGAAGGAAGGAGGATCCACCTGCAGGGTCCGCATAGCCTCTTCCACCTTTGCTGGGGCGTTTTCCGAAAATACCGCGAGTCGAATGTACCCGATGCTTCGCGCCCCCGCCTTGCCGCTATCCTCGGCACCGTATGGTAGCAACCCAAACTGCACAGGGCTGTGCGGGCCGAAGCAGCGCAGGAGGGAGGTGGGAGCCTTCACGGTAAAAACTAATGCATTACAACCCTTCGCGCCGGGACTGATTGGTGAGGTGGGGTGAGGGGTGTTGTGGCCTTACTTTACTTTGACGTCCCCTGCCTGTAAGTGAGTCCTCAGCTCAGTCCCATCCTTGTGCAGCAGCTTCACATCCACACCCTCAGGCCGCCTAAGCATCTCCGCCACCTACGTCAGGCGGCAGGGGGTTGAGTTCGGGAAAAGAGGCAGTGCTTAGGCAAACAACACGAAACAGAAACAACAGGTGGGGGGTGGCGTACTTCATTTGCTTCGAGTAGGCGTAGGGAGGTGTCATTGATGGTGAGCAGGAGGTCGCCTGGAAGCACACCCGCGCGCTCCGCTGCACACATCCAATTTGAAACATCGCAGTTACATCACACCTCGGCGAAATGCGACGGAGAGAACGGGAGTGGGAGGTGAATGATTTCCGCGCATCTGCCCACCTTCGCTGCCAGCGATGACTGCTGTCACCCGCCTGCCACCTGTTGATTCACTCAGATCCAGCTCTCGGGTGACCTGCAGGCGGGCAGCCCCTGACACATCAGCATGAATGAAACCCCACTGATAACAGATGACGATTAAACGTTCTTTCCGCTGATGAATTACATTAAGCAACATGTCATGTTCTCATGAGTAGTGCTTGAACGTAGCAGGGCATGACATCGCACCTGCATTCCAATGGCATTGAGCTGCAGAGGCACAGGCGAAGTCAGTGGTGTCACCCATTAACGCAATTATCATCCAACATCACATTGCAATATCTTCCAAAATCGCATGCACGGTGGCCACGTCATGACCCAGCGACCTCACACCTGGCCCTTCTCCGCGTTCAGAAACTTGGATGCCTCAGCAGGGGGCAACACTCGCGTGAACTGGTCGCCAAGCTTGCCAATCAAGTCACGCGTGACTTGATACGCCGCGTCTGTGTCCTTGGTCTCAAAAGTTGAAGCTAGCGCTGCTTCCAGCTCCTTATCCCAGTCCAGCCCACTCATAGCTAGATACCCCGTCACCGTCATCGTCACCGCCCCCCGTCACACGCACACACCCATGCGCGAATACACACACACACAAATACACACACGCACACTCACACACACATACACATACACACTCACACTCACATACACACACACACACACACACACACACACACACACACACACACACACACACACACACACACCCACACACACAGGACAGCAGACCCTTAGACTTTGCAGTGCCTTGGAATGCCGCTGAATTGAAAAATATCACTCATATAGTAAATAAACTATCACAGAGTGCATAGTGGTGTCAGAAAGTTGAGGCGCACTTGGGTCGAGGTAGTAGGCCTTCGTGTATGCGTAAGCCTCCACCAGCGTCTCCTGTGCTGCGCGTAGCTCCGGGTCCGGCGAGGCGGGAAACGAGAAGGTCTGCTCCTCCGCGATCGCCGGCGACCCGCCTCCGGCAGCGTAACCCAGTGCAAGCGCGGTAGACAGGGCGGCGCCCGCGAACGCTCGCTTCACCCTTCGATGCCAGGCGCACCATTGCGTGTCGCTTGCAACCGCGTCTCGTAAAGTAGTGTCTGTCGGCGAGTACGCCCGATCACGGGCTGACACATCCCCACCCCCGCCGCCCAAACCGGCACAGTAGAGCCGTCCGTCCTTCCGACCTGCACATCGGCTTCGTCGCCGGCGTTGCCTGCCCAGCCGCTGCTGTACTGTGAAGACGGGAGAAGGGAGATGCGAACCCGCATTAATGCATCTAAACGACGAAGCCTTCACGAGCGACGGCCCTGCGCGTGCATCGTCGCCAGCGTCAGCGTCACCGTGATCAGCTACTGCTGTAGTGCTGTAGAGCTGTTGCTGCAGGTTTCGAATTTCGGCGTCCGATGACCTTTCACATGGTCTCAGTTCAGAGCGCCGGGTGTTTGTGGATAGAGGGGACGATGTGTGCGTTAGGGCTACCTGATGACATCATACCCCCTTCCGCCCTGGGGACAAGCCAAAGTTGGCGCGTCTTGTTGATCTCCTGCGCCGGTTTGCCGTGCGCGTCGAAGTAGGTGCGCCGACCGTCGCTGACTGATCTACACTTCCACAGATCCTATTCGCTGTCGTGCTGTACGCCTATAACGCGCTTCTTGCTCTGCTAATCATGCGCTTTTCCCGCCGGTTCGCGCTGACCAATTGATTGGGTGGTCGTTACGGGTAGCTGGGTTCATGTCTCCGCGACGCTTTTCAGGAGGGCAGTGCTGACGCTGTGGCATGCCTTCCTGTTCCTCGGGCTGAGGTTTTTTCCTCTTTTCTTCTTTTTGCTTGGTGGGCCTCGCTGCTTTTTCTTGTAAGAAATTATCATTATGGTACGGGTAGCGGGTACCGTACCTGTAATCCTTACCTGTATGTAACCATCCATTGTAACGTAAATTTTGCGCCCCCGGGTTCCCTGCCAGTCCCATATCCCGCAAAAAAAAAAAAAAAAAAAAACGTAAATTTGTTTCGCTCACCTTAAATCCAGTTGTCTCCGTAAGAGGTTGCACTGCTGTGCATTCCGGGGTCGCGTCTTCAATCTCCTGTTTGCCACCAGGAAACCAGACCATGCCAGTATCCTCTTTCGCTAGTAACACTCGTCGGCCATCAGTAACAAAAGTCGTCGAGTGAGTCGAGTAGGTCTTCGGGGGGTTATGTAGGTTCTGGGGCAGAAATCGAACTCGATCGGTGTCGTCGACGTAAACTTGCGTCGTCCATCTTGTCGGTCCAACATCTTGCCTTCTTCCTTCCATTCCATCATTCGTAGGGCAGGTAAGCACATGTTCTGTTGCCGCCAGCTCGTCGACAAGTCGGAAATTTCGCATCAGCTTGAACCATGGTTTTGCCATCCATTTTGGAACCACTATAACCGCTCTCAGGTGGGGATGGAGCAGTTTACTCCGCAAGTAATGGCCCCAAAATCTTCTAATTCGTTAAATGGTGCATTTAGCCAAATTCTCCGGTACTTCTGTAAATCTCTCTCTTGAAATGGGCGCGCCGGACAGCAAAAATCTTCTGCCACTTGAGAATTAAGGCCGTCATTATCGCTAGCTCCATCTAAGTCGAAAGGTCCGTAGGTCTGAGAGTACTTTAGGAAATACTCCCCATTCATCATCCAGTCGCTAAAGTCCTTGCTCCTAAAGACTGGCCTCCATGTCGTTTGAGGTAACGGGTTTCGTACTTCTTCTGTCTTGGTCTTTTCCTGAGTTGCTGTGGAAGACGAAACCTCATTATGCAGCTTGCCGCAAGCTTTCGACTTAGGTCTCACTTTCTCGGCCGGGGTGTCCTCGTTATGTCGTTCTTTTTGTTCCTTCTGTCTGTACAGTCGATAGCGATGTGTCCCTTCTTGTGGCAAATGAAGCACTTGCCCTCCTTCTTAAATCAGTCGACCTCCTATTGAGTGAGGCGTCGAGCCTCGTACAGCCCCGCGGTTTCTCATCGGTCGCGCCATGCGAATCTTCGCCTCCGATTCAGTGTCGAGCTCCTCCGTTGCCTCCGAAAAGTCGCTATCCTCTTCGATAACGTTAAGCCGGCATGTCGAGCGTTGGGTTGTCTCAATCTTGGTCTCCGCTGCCTCCGCTCGCAAGGTTGCTTGAATCACGTCGTGTAGGGTCTTAGGGTTTTTTAAGGCAACCTTCTTATGAATCGAGGGTCTTAGACCGCGCTGGAAATCATGTAAGTTATCTTCTTCATGACGGTGAGGAAGCTCCAATAATTGTTCTCGAAAATAGTTCGCATACATGACCGTGGTTTTCTGCCGCGCCATGTCCAAATTCAATCTCGCTTGTTCCGCCGGTGTTCTTCCGCAGAATTCCTGAATTGAGGATTTCTCCATCTCAAAAACTCCGGAAAATCCTCCACCGACTTCATCTCAAGTCCGCGCAACTTGGGAGTGCCACCACTTCGATAATAGTGGGCCTTCCAGAAAGCCAGATACCCAGTACACTCCTCTTTGTTCTTCAAGATTAACGTTGTGATACCGTAGATACCCTCGTGCATGTCGGAACCAATTTCTCAATTCATCGATGTTAGTCGTAGCGATGCTCTTGATCTTGGCTGGTTTGACGTCGTTCGGCATCATGCTCGGCATCTCTCGCGTCCTCTCCGATCTCAATTGTTCGCCTCGAAGATAATTCTCCGCCTCTCGGCTTGTATTCACTCGTCCTTCGAAATGTCTAAAACCGTTGTCGACGTCGTCACGCAGTTGAGATAGCTCAATCGAAAAAATGTCAACTCGGTTACTTAGACGTTGTAGCATCTCGGTGGCGTGTACCGACTTTGGCTCCATCGTGGGACTCGATCCTTCTCGCACTGCATGTCTTCCACGATTTGTCGACGTCGGCTGTGTCAGCCTAGAAGGCGCCCCTTTTGGTCGACCATCGACTTCCTCTGGTAGTCTCTCTCATGCTCGGTTAGACATCTTCGTCTCGTCTAGCTGTTCTAGGGCTCCGAAACCGCGTGTGAGGTGCTACTCTAGTGAGGCTAAGTTGGCAACCTTAGACTAATAGTAGAACCTAATCTCTAGATCTAATTATGTAGCGTAGAGAAAATTAATAAGATTGTCTTAGGCACATGGTTTCTTACAATCTGGGTGTAGCATAATTTTGGTTTGTACCGGTCTGGGTCTCTCCCTCTGCCAGTGAGTCCCCGTCTTAAATATCCACGCCTCAGGTGTTCTAGAAACAACCTTAGAGTCTATAGCTTGTGCTGCCTGCTAACTAAGCCAAACTATTACTAGCGATACATGTTATGTGAGATTAGATGAATCGTGTATGAAACCTTATCGCACAAGCTCTTAGAACTATCTAGAGACGAACTATCTAGAAGAGATACTGCTAGTAACTATGTAATATCCAGGGAAAATACGGCGATACAGTGGTACTGCCGTGATGACAATAAAAGAGTCACTGAATATCGCTAAGATAGAGGTACCTTTTAGTAGAGGAAATAAATAATGTCAGATACTAGCACTGAGCTAAATGGGCTAGGATATGACAGTGTGTTCTGGCTGAGTAGGTAGAGGTTGTTGCTCGACGGTGTGAGCACACTCATTCTTGTGGGTACCACGAGCAACCCAACATCAAAGTCAATGGGGAAAGAAAATTCGCAGCCGATGTGGGACTGCATCCAAGTGACACTAAGGAGGCGACCGATTCGTTGTGCACTGCGAGACGACAAGTCATGGGTATACAACGTATTTATTGTGCGGCGGATAATCTGGCCAAACACAAGGGAACAACTATCTGGATTGTGCCACTGCCCTTAACGTCAACCCCGGCACCACTTACACGAGAAGATCCCGACGATGGCTCTAAAGTAACGAAGTCGCGGTGAAAAGCTCTTAAATGATTCGACCATGCCGAGTCTACCACCCATAACTGCGAGAGGTCACGGTCGGGTGTGAGGGATGATGAGAACGCCCCATAGTTGAAAGAGACGCTCACCTCAATGTCATCATCTTCGCAAGTACACTCCTCCATAGTGGGCATGTCGAGAGAAGCCGGTACATGGGAGTCGTCATGTGAGACGTCGCTCAAGAGGGCATTGCCGCCGGGGGTTCGATACATTTGAACGATCATCTTGCGTTTAGCAAGACTCAACCTCAACAATGCCTTATCCGAGGCCGTACATGACAACATTATGTGGTTGAGACTGCCATAGGCACTGCACTTGGCGGGCATGCCTTGGTGCACGACCGCCGCGGCCGCCACGGCCGATGTGGCCACGGCTAGCCGCGTCAAACGCAGATATCAAACCCTAAACCAGTTGGGGGCGCTAGATGATCGTTCAAATGTATCGAACCCTCATTACATGTTTTGTGCCAAGTTGAGGATGTTGTCCATCACCTCGTCCGCTGACATGAGGCAGTTCCGTAGTTAGTGTCGAATGCGTTGATGACACACTGCTTCGCCTGTCCGAATTGACCGGTGTTGCAAATGCCGCGCATCATGAAGAGTCCTAGGTGATTTGGGTGGATGGCAGCCTACCCATCAATCATTTCACATGTCTCGTTGCAGTCATCGAAGGACTGCCGCATGAAGTGGTTATACTCCGTGAGTGCGTGGCATGGGCGTTGGCGGAGCATCAGGTTGTCATGCATGCATGGACATGGAGCGTGCGAACGAACGGCCATCCAAGCGCTCACATATGATGTGCTAAGCAGTTGTCGCGCAGTCAAGGCGTGCAACAGAGATGCACTTGACCGGTTGGTCACCGAGTTTGTTCTCGCTTGTAGCGTGCAGTAACAAGGCGTGCGCGTAGGTCCGTGCTGCCTCGTCCAACCAAACGCCGGACTCCCGTATGGCAAGCTCGGGAATGAGGTACGCCGCCTTGAGGGACAACAATGTGAGGGAGTTCCTCTTCCAATATTTGAAGTCGGTGTTAAGTCTTGTGGCTTGAGGCGGGGGTCCAGAACCTGTTGAGCCGTGGAAACACGTCCAATATGGAGGGTAACTAACGCACACGCAGTTACATTCACATTCCCGCAAAAGGACAGTCACAAAGACAACCAACATGATACGTGGTGTCGGGACAGAGGCAGTGAGGAGTTGTAACCTAGCGACAACTTTGTTTCGAATCACGTAGTGTTGAGTTGTGTCTGGTAAAAGGCATGTACTAAACATATCTAAAATAGCTTGCATCGGCTATATGTAACCAACAACTAGTATGTAATACTTAAAACAATATATATCCGGTATATATGTGTTGTGGAAAACTAGTCAAGGATCACCAGTTTCACAATTAAGGATGGATTCGAAACAAGTGTAGGGTCTTGAAAATATTCCATATCATGGAGGAAGTGGCGTTCAGCGACAAAATACAACTCCCAAAACGACACGTCCCACAATACTACCAACCCAAAGCAAGCACCCCAAACCCATGAAAATATGTGGTGGCCATGATGTTATTGTGGCTTTAACATTGTTGTGAACCTTTTGGCAGCATGGGCATGTGGGGTCAAAAAGTTGTCGCAATAGCTACGAACTTGCCTCCCATGAAGGGCGAGGCAAAGCTATTTCCCCACAAGGGCAAGGTCGAAGGTACAACATGCAACGGCGGTAAAAGACGAGTATTGGGACACGCTAGAATACGATATCACGCCATTAGCAATCCCAATGATGATAGATGGACACAACCCGCTGATAGTGTTATTTGGCGCGACTTTGCACCGTGTAAAATTATGCGGATACATAATGCACGTCGCATGGGATTGGCATGTATTCCACATCAAAGCGATGCCAATAATAATAACATCGGCAATGGCCCCATAACTTTGAACCATGAATTGGACTTCGAAATGCAATGAACACCGCCAAACTTTCTGTCAATTATGTAGTGCACTTAAAAGTGCATTTAGTACGCGGAGCAAATGAAAAGCGAAAGCGTCGATCGCGTCCGTTCCGGATGGTGATACGCCGGCGAGCGCGTCTTTCTCCTAACAGTTGGCTTTCGTGTAGTCAAAACTGGCCGCTCCTCCAATGCGTTCTTACTTACAAGTTGTACATGCATCATATTCAGGAGCGTTGTTTTAACTGATGACAATTGTAACAAAGGCGAGTGGCTCAAAGGCGTCCTTGTTTGTATGTCCATGCATGCGAGCCTTATTATGTGCGTAGTGCGGTTGACGAAGACTGTTCCACAGACGGATACTCTATACATAGAGGGGAGGCTGACACAACGGAGGTTGTTAAATGCAGTGACGAGTCGGCTGGTGGAAAGGGAGACGCGAGTGACATGTGAGCGTCAGTTTTGTCAGATTACATCAACGTCGGAATCATGAAAATAACAACGATGCCCGTAAAATTCAAATCGAGTCTCGGGGAAATGAATTATACGTGATGATAACCTCAGGCAACGGTAGCCACATTGCTGATGTCTTCAAGCAGAGGATTCTTCTGATACATGTTGCGCAGTTGCCCGCAAGCCGCGGCGGCATCCAGTCCTACACAACAAGCAAGTTGGCACGGTTTTTTAGGGAAACGCTCACGACCATGCGGTAATGTCAAATCGAATGACGTGCAAAACTGTACAAAGGTGAATGTAATGACGCATTGACTATGCCTCGAGCGTATGGCATACAATAATGCATAACCATAAAAAAACAAAATCCCATTGGCAATTTTTGTATGCAATGGCACACAAACAGTTTTATTTATAGAGCGCAACAATACCGACATGCTCTTCAATCATGAATAATATTGTGCGCGTTGGAACAAGTTACCCTCGCTGATTTATTAACATCGAGAAGAATCGCCAAAGGTTAACTCTGCAGAGGACAAGCAACACGGCAGGTTATTTGGTGTGATGTGTTGCCTCGCCAAGAAAACGAATAGGTATAAAGTTCAAACATTCGGTATACTGGCCCTATTCACACACGATCAGAAAAATGAAATTACACTTCGCTGCCATATTACAATTATAGAAGAGCATGTTCAACGGTTATATAACATGATTACAAAAACAAATAAATTCGGAATATCGCTCCGTCCCGCGGCGGTGGCTGGCACCTCAATGGCGTAGCAACACTTGGATGGATAATCCTCCAGTGTGACAAATACATTCCCATACTAGTCTACGGTTTGCTTGGGACAGTCCACTTTTCAACAATGCATGGGTGACCTTATGGTTCAATCTTTTTGAATACTCTATATATCGCTCGCTTGTATGGAAAAAATATACATATTTCAGACTTTGGAGAACATTCTGGCTGGGCAAACTACAAAATTTGCGACTACAGCTTCCCTCGCCTCGGGAGGGAACCTTCCATACACGACCACACCTCGGGAAACTTAACACAGTCATTCTGTCCCAAATGCGACACCAAACGAGGGAAATAGGTAATTGCGGCGAAGAGGGATCCGTCAGCAGCATGAGGCCATTCGGATGAGACAAACGACAACAAGCGTCAAAAGTATACATGTACATGCGGAGCCATACAACACGGAGCGCAAGAAACAAAGCAACACAGACTTCGCTCAAGACAGAGTATTGTCTGAGGGACTCAGGTGGAAAGCTTCCGCACGATAGGAAGCGTACCCCGACTACTATCGATGTCAGGCACGCGCGATACAGTGTTAACTGCGCGCGTATCTACAATGACAACAATTACAATTCCAAAGCATGTATCCAAAACGGAAGTCGAAATATTGCGACATTGCAGTACCGGCCCATCCTTTCGTCCGGCGCCCATTTGAACAATCTTTACTTCTCCCGACACAGGACAAAGCATTAAAAGTCGATGTGTTTATGTCTTGCATTTAGGGTCGAATGATTGTGTTCCAGGGTTTGCGATTTAGGTTAACCCTGGAACAGAGTGGTTATGTTAGCAAACCACATTGCGCGCTCTATGTGTTTACCGTGCTTTCAGTATTTGGAATTGTGGTTAGGTTAGCAAACCACATTGCGCGCTCTACGTGTTAACGTTGCTTTCAGTATTTGGAATTGTGGTTAGGTTAGCAAACCACATTGCGCGCTCTACGTGTTTACGTTGCTTTCAGTAATTGGAATTGTGGTTAGGTTAGCAAACCACATTGCGCGCTCTATGTGTTTATCGTGCTTTCAGTAGAAGAAATAGTATTGTTGACGGATTGTTCTCTCCGTGCCCAACAACTTCCAGAAAAACGACATCGCACCCATGATTGTATGAGAGAGTGAGTGATTGAATGCATATATGAGTAATTGATTGAATGAGTGGGTGGGTCAGTGAGTGAGTGAGCGAGTGCGGGAGTAAATGAGTGAGTAGGCGAGTGATTGATTGAGCTAGTGAGTGAGTTAATGAGTAAGTGAGTGATTGCGTGAGTGGGTGAGGGAGTGAGTGACTAATTGAGTGAGTGATTGAGTGAAAAAGTAAGTGATTAAACGAGCAAGCGAGTGATTGTGTGAGTGGGCGAGTTAGTGATTGCGTGAGTGAGAGAGTGAGTGAGCGGGCGAGTGAGTTGAGTGAGTGAGCGGGTGAGTGAGTGAGTGAGTGAGTGAGTAAGTAAGGGAGTGGGCGAGTGGTTAACTTAGTGAGTGAGTGGGTGAGTTGAGTTAGTTAATGAGTGAGTGAGTGAGTTAGTGAGCTGAGTGAGTGAGTGAATGACTGACTGGGCGAGTAATTGAGTAAGTTAGTGAGTGAGTGAGTGAGTAAATGAGTGAGTAGGCGAGTGATTGATTGAGCTAGTGAGTGAGTTAATGAGTAAGTGAGTGATTGCGTGAGTGGGTGAGGGAGTGAGTGACTAATTGAGTGAGTGATTGAGTGAAAAAGTAAGTGATTAAACGAGCAAGCGAGTGATTGTGTGAGTGGGCGAGTTAGTGATTGCGTGAGTGAGAGAGTGAGTGAGCGGGCGAGTGAGTGAGTGAGTTGAGTGAGTGAGCGGGTGAGTGAGTGAGTGAGTGAGTGAGTAAGTAAGGGAGTGGGCGAGTGGTTAACTTAGTGAGTGAGTGGGTGAGTTGAGTTAGTTAATGAGTGAGTGAGTGAGTTAGTGAGCTGAGTGAGTGAGTGAATGACTGACTGGGCGAGTAATTGAGTAAGTTAGTGAGTGAGTGAGTGAGTAAATGAGCGAGTGATTGAGTGATGAGTGAATTTGCGAGTGAGTTGAATGAGTGAGTAAGTGAGAGAGTAAGTGAGTGCGTGAGCGAGAGAGTGAGTTGACTGAGTGAGTGAGTGAGCG
>JAPMLY010000827.1:25000-156498 GCA_026401115.1 Tetraselmis chui
AAGCCAGCGCGTGGCCAAGACACGACGACATTATTTCGGGTGCAGTACAGTACAAGCGATCACGCGCCGCTGTTGACTGCCAACCCTCTTCTGGATAGCTAGAAATACACGACAGGGCAGTGTTGGCCGCAGAGGATATCACTTGTGCTATGATACAGTCCGAAGCCAGGGAAGGTTTGCCGCTCGCTGGGCCCTCGCGCTACCCCTCCTTCAAGCATCCATGAGAACTGTCAGCTGAGTGAGGTACGTCCGAGAATATCCGTGGGCAGGTGGCGGCGGCGGACGAGTCCACTCCAGCAACGTCGTACTTTACTTTCCAGCATGTATTGCTAAATATTAATGGATTACAAAAAGAACAGCATGAGTATCCATGTATCGCTGGGGACTCATCCGTCTTTGGGTTTCAGCTTTCGCGGATGGTGGCTAAATTCATTTGGGTTTGGGTTTCAGCACCGGATGTAAAAGGATGTTTTACAAAATATTTCAAATAGTCCGATCAATTAAACACAGCATCACCGTCAATATTTTCGTGTGAGATAGAATTCATCTTAGAAGAAAAGGCAGCGGGGACCACCGAGCAAAAAGAAGAATAAAACGTCAGGAGAAAACCTGAGCCCGAGGAAAATAATATTGGTTACAAGAACCAGATGAGCACGGACAGGGAAAATGGGAGGGGAAACAAGATGGGCGGCAAGGGTGACACGAGGATCACGGAATCCAAAGCACGGCAAAAGGAAAGCACTACATTGTGCACAAACCTAGCAGATTAAAGCAAGGAAACTCTGAGCCCGAGGAAAGGGAAGGCATGCCACAGCAATATCTTATATACTAATAAACGACGATGAGTTTATGTAAAAACAACAGCGGTTTGATTAATTGACTTATCAATGAATCGATATTAATTAATTTTGAACTCTGCTGCGTCGTACGGCGGCACAGCGATATGCATTCGGCAACGTGCCAAAATAATTTCAAAATGCGGATCAAAACGTACTAATAATAGATAAATTGCATGCTCGACGTACATTTTTTAGGTGCCGTACCGGATGTGGCCGCGCGCAGCAAGCAATTTACGAATGATATGGATGCCAGTACCCGTACACGCGAACTCGTAAAATATGAGCGGGAAATATAGGGGCGGAAGTTTGACACCACGCTCATGTCATGACGACCAACTCACCAGCCCCGGATGAGATGCGGAACTCTGACGACTGTCGAGACCCAATGTGTACAGCAACACGCGCCATGAAAGCGTCGAAGGTGCACGAGACAACCCTACTACCCGGTTTCCTGCTGCGACGCCAGATACGACGCGCTACCGAAAGCGGCCGTGATTATTTCTTTTGTGCTCTGCGGTACATATCGCTAGAGAGTAGCGATGACAAGAAAAAAATGACGAATGAAATTACAGTGAGCCTTCCCTTCGTGATGAAGTGATGGGACGTGGCGTTGTTCATCGACCATCACAGGAGGTCCTTTTCATACAACAGCGATGAGTGATAGATATCATATGTATACAGAGTAATCCTTATTGACTATATTAGTGACACAAAATACAAATGACGATGGAAATGAGAAACTTGAGGCCAACAGCTAATGACCTCACGCGCTAGCAGGCGATACACTGGGCGACCTGTTGCCTCGCAGAAACCAGATTTTTTAGGAATAGTGCCTCACTGAAGAAGTCTCGTCCAGTGGCCGCGGGTGCTATATTTGTGCTGTACGTAGCATTTTTTGCCGCCATGCTGAGAAGCCGAGAAAGCTGCGAGTCATTATGAACACCCGCTACTGTGGTTGGAGGAATGCGTACAGCAGGCGGCAGCGCCCCCCTTTCTTCACCTGAGATTCTGTCAGAACTCTTAATGGCCGCCTCTTCACCGCTACCGCTGAAACCAACGACCCTGACGGCGGGAGGGAATTCATCGGCGTTGCATCTGCGCCTGGCTTTGCGTAGTACTTTAAGCTCTTCTAGGCGTGCTTTCAGCCGCTCCCGCCAGCAGCCCGTCGTCAGCATGAGGTTACCCACCCGGTCCTCAATTACAGAGAAATCTGTCTCCAAGAGGCCAGAAGAGCGAGAACGAGGGTCTAGGATTGGAATGGGCAGAGTGTTGCCCCGGGATACGTCCATCTCCTGAGCAAGTCGCCAGTTGACCAGTTCGGCACAGGTTGTTCTTGGGTCAGGCGCGGGCGGCGCGGTAGGACAAATAAGAACGGCCGGAGCTGAATAGATGAGCGGGCCAATGAGCGGGCGCTCGGAAACTTCTGCAGCTAGTCGCTAGTTATTTAACAGCGGCAGCAAAGAGAGCAACGCAGGCAGGGTTTGACTGGCTTTTTTATGTTTAGAGAGTGTTTGCGAGTTGCAGTAGCGCTGTGCGTAGTTCGTGGGGGTGCCGCCCGAGAACTGTTGTACTGGCGAGCTGATGAGCCAAATACCGGTAGTGATTGCACTTTTTACACCGCGGCGGGGCGACTCTGCAGGTAAGGTACGGGAAAGGTTGCTTTCTCGCTGCTCCTTTCTAGTGTGCTCAGCATGGCGTGCTAGGCTGCGGGTGTCGATCAATAATTTTGAACCGCGGGGCCAGGTCTGATTCATACCCTGTACCGTAGCAGCAGCAGTATGTGACGCGTGATTCACCGAGTCGCCTGCAGAAACTCACAATTCATTCATCCCACTAAGCACAGCACAGCACGTATTGTGAACCAAATACGTAGTAGTACCGGTACCTGTACCGTTAACCCGGTATGGTATGTTTTTTTATTTTGCGCCCCCGGGATATGGCCTGGCAGGTAAGCCCACACCAGCACCCTTTACATGCGACGTTATTTTGCAAGTTCGAATTAGTTTTTTTTTTCCGCCCTCGGCCTATGGGAATGGGAGTAAATATGAAAGACGTGGTTACAAGAAGAACAAGATGAGCACGGACAGGGAAAGTTCGAGGGGAAACAAAAGAGCAAGAGTGCCCAGAGGATCACGGAATCCAAAGCACGGCATAAGGAAAGCACTACATTGTGCACAAGCCTAGCAAACTAAATTAGCAGATTAAACTAGTAAGTATGAAAGGGGCCGGGAAGTCAACCATACAAATATAATTGCGGTTTATCTTTAGCATGGGATCCGATTCTGACCGCATGTATTCAAAAATGACCGATAAGTCTACAGATAGCCTACGGGGGGCACACGACAACACCGAACTTCACACTTGCGAATTCAAGCCACTTGAGTTTCGGAGATTTCGCACATATACCGCCACAACATTGTCTTTGCTACTCACATGGGGGAGTATCCCGGGGTAGTGACTAGTGACATGGAAGCGACTAGCTTGGCGCAACATCATCCCGTGCCGCCTTAATCGTTGCACACTTACTGCCCGCCGCCCCACCTCAAAACCATATTTGAATTCTGCGGCTAGAATCTATCGGGCCCTTGATAATAAACCGCATTCAAATAAAAAATCGTCGCTTATCCGGCACATTTCGGATTATACCGCCATTTCGCAAGATGCCAATGTGCCATCGGCATATAACCGCCATTTGCGGAAAATCACTATACGTATCTTGGTCGCACGTCTATATGCATCCTAATGCATGCATACGATCACGGCACTGGTGTCATACGATAGTCCCTTTAAATGAGTCACCGTGCACTCATGCATATTATATATCTATCCGTGTGTTTTCTCACATATTGGTCCCCGGCGTGTGAGATATTGTTGTTGCACATGCGGGGGGCTCCGGCGAGTGGCACAAATTTGTGTGATCGTTGATGATGTGACGCCGCCTTGTGGGTGACCCTTCATGTGCTCGAGAGCGACGATGTCTATATAGTCGCTGCTTATAATGGGGCTATCGCCGTGTAGGTGACCGCTAAGGTGCTAGAGAGCGGCGGCTTTGTTGTCGCTACAAATGTGGTCACCGCCCTGCGAGTGACCGCTGAGGTCTTGGATAGCGATTGCTACTATTATGTCACTACTGATGAGGTCATCGCTGTGTGGGTGACCGTGAAGGTGCTAGAGAGCGACGGCCATGTTGTCGGTGATACATGACGGGGGTAACCGCCGTCCGAGTGATGACATATGTGGTGCTAGAGTTCTATGGTAACCGTTATGTTTTCGGTACTGATTGGGTCATTTGCGTGTGTGTGACCGTTGTTGAGCTCTAGAGCGACGGCAATGTTGTTGCTATTGATAGGGCCATCGCCGTGTGGGTGATCGCTTAGGTGATGGAGAGCGACGGCTATGTTGTCGTTGTTCATGGGCGGCGGAAAACGCCGTGTGGGTGATGCCAGTGTGGATGATCGCTAATGTGGTGGAGAGCGACGGCTATGCTGTCGCTTTTGATGGGGACATCGTCGTGTTCGTGGGTGACCGCTGAGTGGGTGACCGTACGCGCGTCTGTGACCGCTGAGGTGTGGGAGAGCGACGGCTATATTGTCGCTACTCATGGGGGCATCGCCGTGTGGGTGACCGCTAAGGTGATGAAGAGTGTCGGTCATGTTGTCGCTACATAAGGGGTCATCGCCGGGTGGGTAACCGCTAAGGTACACAAGAGCGACGAGTATGTTCTCAATGTTAATTGGGTCACCGCCGCATGGGTGACCACTGAGGTGCTAGAGAGCAATGACTATGTTGTCGCTTCCGAAGGGGTCACCCCCGTTTGGGTGTACGCTACGTGCAGCATAGCGACGACTATATTGTCGCTCTGGATGGGGTCATCACCGTAGGTGTGGGTGACCGCTACTAAGGTGTTGGAGAGCGATGGTGACGTTGTCGCCGCTAATGGGGTCACCGACGTTTGGGCGATCGTTGAGGTGCTTGAGAGCGACGGCTATGTTTACATTTCTACTGATTGGGTCATCGCCGTCTGCGTGACCGTTGGAGTAGTGGAGAGCGACGTCTTCGTCGTCCCAATTGTAGAAATGATGGCGAGCCGCTAGTTGACCGGATTCGGACTAGCACTAAGACCATGCCGCTTCGATGTGGTCGGGGTTGTTGTCCCCCGTGGGCGGTGGCGGCCGCGCGATGCCGGCCATGGTGCTAGCAATTAGCCATGGTTGTCCGACTTGGTCACCGCCGTGTGGGTGGCTGCTACTTTGTTTGCGATCGACGTCTCGGTGATCGCTAATATTCCGGTGCTGGCCTCTTGCGAGCGGCGGCGGATAGCTAGTCGCTCGGTTGGTGTTGGTGTTGTTATCCCACGATGGCGGCGGCGACGTTTTGCCGGCGGCCGATGAAGGTGTTAGCAATACGTAGTGTACTTAATATGGTATGTTTCACTAGCGCTTAAGCTAGGCAACAGAAGCATGCGTAAAGGGGGGTGTGAGTGACCGTTAGGCATAGAGGGCCCATAACCAATTGAAATTGAAATAGTATTACAACAATATCTACAAAATAGACCAAGTGTTGTCTAACGGCCATCAATGATCTGCCATCTAGGGCACTTAGGACCGGATACTCTTCGACCGGGTACACAGATCGTTACACCTATAAGCAATGTGTACTACTAACTACGTTCCTCGGAGCTTGAAAGTTGTAAGCAACTGTAAATTACCACAGTCCCCGTGATTCAACATTAATAACATAAATAAAATAATGACATGTTGCAACATAAATGTTATTGTAATACAAAACAAATATAAAATACATCAACTTTCAAAAATGCAAAATGAAACTGTTGCTCGACTTTATTCACGATGCACGGCCCGCTCGCACCGAACCAGGGTGCCGATCGGCCTCGTTCGAGAGGAGCGACGCGCCATCCTAATCTAGCTCCAGCGTGACAACGGTCTTGCCGGGGATAAGAGGGGAAATGCTAGCGAAAAAAATCGTCTTACGTGGTCGCTCCTCGATCCCGCCGCCGTAACTTGGAAGCCCCCTCCCAAGGTCGTTGCCGCTCCTCCCGTCGCGATTTTCCTCCTCGTCAAGGCCCCTCGTCAACTCGAGGCCAGGTGAGGGGGGCCAAAATAGTCATACAGAAAAAGCTAGTGCTCATACCGTCACGCTGAAAAGTTTTTCCCCGCAACTTCCCCGGCATACTTGCTGGGTTGAGGTGATGGTACCCGGCCACATGCCCGGCAAACTCCTTCCACCGTTCGCGTGTCCGTTGAGGACCATGGTTTTGAGTGCGAGCCTCGGCGCTTACCCGGGCTCGAATTGTCTAATATTAGGCGTGCCTGCGATAATGGGTAGTGGCATGGTGGGGCAAGGTCGGCCTTGCTTGATCCAAAAGACCGCGGGGGTACGAAGAATATTCGGAACCCTCCGTACATGGTTTTCTGGCGGCGGCTCATCCTTAAGACCGCCGCCGCCATACCTCGTCGCTCCTCCCGTCGTGACAGTCCTCCTCGCCGCTGGTATCGAGGTGCCCCCCCTTGGGCCGGCTCGATATTAACGTACATGGTGGTGGACGTCGAGAGAGCGCCCATCCCTAGTGTTACTTCCCGACTGTCCGCCACCAACTCCAACACCAGCCGACCAGCGTCCCACAACTAATCCGGCCGTACAGTCTTTGCCTCCGACTACCACTAATACAAATACATGCCCCAACCCCCAAATGGGAAGGTATCTGAGGAGTATCTAGTCTTGAGAAAACATATCGGACGGCCCCGAGCGGAAGATGTTGGTGTTGGTAAAGTACAAGAAATATTTTGAAAAGCCCTCCGTACATGGATTCCCAATAACGGTTGATCGCGCGGATCAGAGATGCCGGATTCGCCCCGCCTAGCCCCCAACCGTCCTAAGCATGGCACGGTTATAGGGTTACCAACACCTACAACGAAGAGGTGGGGTGAGTGCCGACGGGCATGCGAGCGCACCCCCCTTTGGGGCCGCCGGCGGGCGCCGCCCGTAACCCATTGTCGGAGCATTGTGGCGCGTGCGCTGGGTGGCTAGTAGCAATGCTTACAACGGGAGTGAAGGAATTATTAGGATGAGTGGCGGCGGCGCACGTGCATATCTATCTAGCTAGGCGCACATCCATTATGTGTGCAAACTTGTACGGGCAATGATATCCTACGATAACCACAGTCGGTGCTATTGAGTTCAACTCTTGCGCTACAATATAAAAACAAGAAGAACTCATTGCTACCTTGACGCACTCAGAAACCCGGGGTCTCACAACTGCGGCTAAGCCCCTCTTTCTTATTATTTCGTGCCTTGCCCAAAATAACTTTTACGTAAACCGTAAATACCAACAACGTAGAGTTACACATGTCTCCAAGGCATCCCTTGAAACTCAGTCTCATCAATTCAGGGTAACACCACCCACCTTCACACACTTACATTCCTGCACGCATTAACGTCGACAGCCAGCAATAAGGTCTCGTCCGCAACGAGCGAAGATAATATTCGATAGAAACTCAAACTTTTCCGTTCCCGTTTCCGCTTCCTCTCGACACCCGGTGTAGCATTTCCGACTCTCTGCTACTTCGCCTTTCAGTGGTCACTTTCTTCACCGATGCCACTTCTCACCGGCACCGCCGAGGAGAAAAGCAGACCGCCATCCCCAGCGTGATGTAGCTCCTACCAGTTGTCTCGCCCAATGAAGCTCATAACAGTATAAAACAGCCGCGACAAGGCCGAAGCAAGTAGCCCTTGGACAGCTGGACGGGTCAGCTGCTTATCCGTCGTGTGACTGCGACAGTTCCTACCCACTGTTACCTCGCTCGTCTTCAATCGTCGCACGTTCCAAGGAATCCAAACGACAAGGTAAAAAAACTTCATCGATAATTAAAATGCGCGCCGTGCTAAATGACAGGAAACACATTTTGCTATGGTGTGACGCCAGAACCCCACGAGGCACGACAGCGAACAGGCGACGCAGAGGCGCAGAGCGACTCGTTTTCTCGAGCGCACAAAAAGAGATCGATTAATTATTTTTAAAAGATGTCAGATGGCAGTAAATTTTTTGTGAAAATAGCGATGACATACATGATGGGCTCGTTGCAGCGGTGTCAGCTGCGGGGTGTGAGGAAGGCGGAGTCGTCAGGGTAGGCGAGCACCGCGACGCGGCCGCCCTCGTCTTCGCCCCCGCGCCGGCCGTGGGTGACCGCCCCGCAAACGGAGCAGCGGTACAGCGACCAGCCGGGCCTGGCGCCGAGAGTGTCCACGGCCTCCGACAGCGGGGACAGCGGGTCGAGGGCGACGTCCCTTGCGCCCACCCGCGCCCACCGCACCCCCGCCGCAGCGACCCCGCCAGGCTGCGACTCGGCTAGCTCAGCGGCGATAGCGGCGCAGTCAGCGGGGCAGTCCTGCGGGGTGGTTGGCGGATATTACAGAATTTAGCTAGCAGCAACTTAAATACTTTCGATACTTGTCTAACTACAAAAATAGCTTTTATGGATTCAGAATGTTGAAATGTTAAGAATGTTTGGAGGAAAAAAAAAAAAAAAAAAAAAAAATTATATTAGTTCATATTCGCACTTTCTGTGGCCACTTTTTAGTGCCATTTCTTCATTTGCTTTCAGTGTCTTTCCACCGCTTTCTTCGCATTTTCATTCATTAATTTGCATGCAATTCAATCATTATTACAAAAATTAAGTGTCTTAATATCCCCGCACTATTTCATGCGCATTTACTTTTCGTTTACTTTCGAGACAAGCTCGTTTACAGACATTGCGAATTGAATAATAACCCAAAATACAACACTGACAAACTTCGCTAATTGTTCCCTGTAATTGCGCACGTCACCCAATAATTGTGCGCATTACACGCGCAGAGAAATGTCACAATTTATCGCAAATTTGCAAACACATTCATTAACCTATTTTTTTAAATGACACCGCCGATTCCAGCGCATCCATCCTAAACGCTGCGCCACGGCGACGGCATCAAAAGTTCAACGGCGACGCAATCAAACGAGTTAGAAGCAGCAGCCGCCGAAATTGTGGGAGGTGTAAAAGTCTTTCAGATATCGAAAATACACAAGGAAGAGGGATCACTCAAAATGCGGATCGCCCCCTAAGAAAAGTTACCTTGATTGTATCTTCAAAATATCATGTATATTGCCACTACCGACCAATTTTATTTGCGCGGCAAGACAGGACATCGAGCTCCGCTCAATGTGGCTACCATACACATTCCGGGGTGCATGCCTCTCACACAACATACTTTTAATATCGCAATAAAGCAGCAATGAACAAAATACAACTTAATAGCCTGTCGACATTATATTTTATGCGCATAAGCAGTTGTCAATTAAATGCACCGCTCCCGTTACATCACATTCCACAGTTCTCACCCCTCATATTAATGTGCATAACATCGCATTAAACCACTCACCCGCAAAATACACCCAAACCCTGAAAATAACAAACGCCGGGCGGGTAACAAACGGTTACTCACTACTCCACAGTTACAGAACCCACGGAATCCTAAATTTTTTCCACAGGTGCGCGAATATGGGACGCACCTCCGTGTCGGCGGGGTTGGGGCCGGCGGTCTGGTCCAGCGGGGAGGGCAGCACGGCGCGGAAGGCGCCGCAGGGGCAGCCGTAAGCAACGCAGGCGTCCGCTGCGGTGCGACCGGGCGGGCGGAGGTCGCCGCAGCGGCGGTCGTGCCAGGCGGCGAGGGCGGCGAGGTGCGCGGGCGTGATGCCCAGCCCCAACCGGCGCCACCCCAACAGCATCGCGGCCTCGTAAACCCCCGCACCCGCCGGACGCAACCTCTCCAGCAGCGCAGCGCACGCCACCGCCGCCGCCTCCCCCACCACCTCCGCCGCACCCGCGGCAATCAGGACGGCGCCCCGCGGGTGGGCGGCGCGAGGGGCGCGAGGGGGCCAGAGGGCGCCGGCTGCGGCCATGAAGGAGAGCGCCCGCGGGAGGAGGTCGGGCGGGACGGTGCTGCCGCTCTTGCCTGCGAAATAGAGGGGAGGGTGAGGAGGGCGCAGGTTGAGGTGAGTCGACAGAGCGACGTGGCAGTCGCATGAAATGGGGGGAAACGCAAAAAAACAGGCGTTCGACTAAAAATATCATTAAAATGAACTCAATTGTGTTTGGGTGAATACAACTGAAAGGGGTATTCAGAAACATGGATTGGGTTAATGTAATGTGCATGCGCCTGGGACACATGACACGCCGCGCCATTGTCAGCTCAATGTGCGTTACGATGAGTCCTAATTGACAATGACAAATGCGACTGATTGAAAAAGGTATTTCATGCGCTTAATTGCGGAAATATGATTCATTGGAAATAGCGCCTTATTCATTGCAAGTGCACTACTTGAGAGGGTGCAGAGGGTGGGCTGCGTTTTGACACGGGCGCCGCAGGGGAGAACCTTGTCTGGCCGCGGGGAGCGGGAGGTGGAGCTGCAGGAGTTGGATCCCCGAGGACTGCGCGACGCCCACCAACTGCGCCGCCTCGGACAGTCCGAGAACGGGCGCGGCGGAGGGCCCGGCGGCGGGTCGGAGCAGCACCACCGCGGTGACGCCCAGCTCGACGAGGCAGCCGGGACGGAGGGCGGCCGCGGCGGTGGCGAGCGCCAGTCCCGGCGCCACCACGGTCGCGGCTCCGGAATTGTAGAAATTCATCCACGGCCCCGCCGGCTCGCCGCCCACCACCGCCGCGCGCGACTGGAAAAACGCGTCACCCGGCGCCGCGGGCGCTCCTTGTATGGACCCCATCTCGCGCTTCGGCGCCACCCAGGGCGGCGGCCGGCTGTAGGGCGGTAGCGTGCCTGCAAGACGCAGGGCACGAAGGACGAGCTGAGCGACGGCAGGTCGTCGTATATTTGCTTATGTAAAGTGCGTATGTAAAGCGGCCAATTCGAATTAAAACACTTTCCCCTTTTTCCTTCGATTTCCTTTCCTTTTCACCACTTTCCTGGCAATGTAATAATCTCATCATCGATTACAGATGATCAGTTTACCAATGTGAAATAATCATTACTTACACAATAAAGGCATAGCAGCCGCTTGAGAATGAACCGCATCACATTTTGTCACAATACTAAAAGCAGTAACTGTACGTAACGGTGGCGTCATCAGAAAAGCTTTGACAGCAAAATATTTCATTTTAACAATTTACACATTAGCATTCACATGAACTCAAAGACAAACAACTCAAAGGCAGCCGGACACCTCCGGAGAGGCAGGCCAGCTGACACAGTCGGTGCGGCTCTAAAGTCAGCAGCGACCATCCCCTTCACATGAGTTTTGAGAACTTCCAGTTTTTTGTAAGCGATAAATGAAAAAAATTACTTACTACAAATATGTCAATTATGTCTTCTGACCAAAAACAATTAGTAAGAAAACCATAAAATACAATAATAAGCAGAAAAACGACAAGATAAAGCACTTCGCACATTTTCAGAGAACCCCCCCCCCCCCCCCCCCCCCCCCCCCACACACACATCAACAGACACACACACGCGCAGACATCAGAACTCACTCTCAGCATTATTGAACATGGTTGCCACGCGAAGGGAAACGTCCGACAGGGAGGGACGGCGTGAGGGGTCTCGGACGAGGATGTAGTCGAGGAGGTCCAGCACTTTGGGGAACCCTGCCAGCTCCGCACGCCGCTCGGGAGGGATGAGCTCCTGCATGTGCAGCGACAAGACAAAACATCAGAACGGCCTTAGGGCACACACACACACACACACACGCACAAACAAACAAACGCACACACACGCACAAACACACACACACAAACACACATAGTATACAATTCTTCTTTTATCAGAACTACAACTTCATCTCAGCAGGTGAAAGAATGGATGGATAAGGAACAACAATTCGAGCAATTTGTAAATGTATGTATGACTTTATACATGGTAGCTGTTGCCTCGGAGGGAGCTGCGGGGGTCGTGGGGGGGGGGGGGGGGGGGGGGGGGCACCTCGCCGGGTCGTGTGAGGCGGATGAAGAAGCGGATCCAGTCGGGGTCGTAAAACAGCCAGTCGCCGAGGCAAATCTCGGCCAGGAGGCAGCCAACACTCCAGACGTCCGACGCCGTCCCCGCCCCCTCGCGCTTCCGCCGGTCGTACGTGTCGCGCCCCTTCTTCTGCGCGTTCGCCACCATCAGCATCTCCGGACTCTTTATGTACTCCGTCCCCCGGTTGCGCACCGTCAGCGCCGCCTCCTCCCGCCACCCCCCGCCCCCCTCCCCGCCACCGCCCCCACCCGATCGCCACAGCTTGGACTCGCCAAAGTCCGACAGCGCCACCTCGAACGGCAGCTCATCGCTGGTCGGGTGCCAAAACTCCTCCTCGCCCACGCCGCGCAAAGGCGCTAGCATTATGTTCTCGCACTTTAGGTCAAAGTGGACCACGCCTCGACGGTGCAGCTCCTGCAGTCCCAGGCGCAATGGTGATTGGGGGTTCAGGTTGCATACAACCCACAGGTCTAATTGACCTTGCAACAACGGCAGACAAGCAGTGTGCTGCGGGCGGGGAAAGTAGCCGGCAGAAAGACAACAGGTTGCGCGCATCAGAGATGTGGTTTCATTCGATATTGATTACCCATCAAGAGCATTTGGGATAGTAAACAACCTGAATGTCAGAGAATAAGCAGCGCAAGTGGTGAGCGAGATAGCGCGCATGTTATGTTGTTGTGCTGATGTGTGACTGCATTAGTCATACTGTCGTGTGGTGACTTGCGATCATGATTTCATTTTAGTATTAACACACACACACACGCACGCACGCACGCACACACACATACACATGCACGCATACACACACACACACACACACACACACACACACACAACGTAGACACACAACGCAGACACACACACAATGCTGTGCATAATAAACTCAGCAGTCAATCCAAGCCTGTTACGCATGATGGAGGGGTGATCCAGGAGGACACATTGATTAGGGAAAGTGTGGGCACACGCACGACCTAACTCGAAACGCGGCACGGTCAAGAGTTGAGCGAAAAGGGGACAGTCAACGTGAACGATGAAATAGTCTGCGGTCGGTAGCACCTGCACGGCGTTGCAGACCGCCTGGAAGAGGCGGACGTAGAGGCGCAGCTGCTGCGAGGGGTCCTTGGGCTGACGGCGGCGCCACTCGAGGAGGTTGCAGCGGTAGTCGCGGAGGACGATGCAAAAGGCGTCGCGCGATATGCCAAAGTCATACATCTGACAGACGCCAGGGACGCCCGCGAGCTCGCGCAGGATGTTGACCTCGTTGAAGACGTCCACGTGGCTGCAGTGGTCGTGGATGCTCTCCGGCATGTCCACCACCTGCAGGCACCGCACCAGCAGGGCGGTCAGTGCCAGAGCCGGAACCATGCCTCGCATGGCGTGCGAGCAATCAATAAAGCGAGAACGGATGAGCTGCATTCAGTGCGAACCAATATTGGCTGCGAAAATTGAGACAGCCCTTCCGTATTCCGTGAATGTTGGTATATGCAGTAAATAGGCAGAATGTACAATAACAATAGCTAATGCATATGAGAGTGACTGCCAAAGTGGCACACCCCCACCAAAGCAGTATGTCGAGCACGTTTGGAAAACTGCAGGAGAGGCGACATGACCATACACACCACCATGCACCACGGACGAAAAGGATATCTTCGCCTCATCAGCGGGGAACAAGGATTGATGAGCGAGGAGCCTCGCGTGGGTTGCGCCGCATCAACTTGTGTCCCGAGTCAGAAAGATGTCGCCAATGTCCGGTGCGTTTACGACGGCTCTTCTAAATAATGGGTGGGTATGGGCAGGGTGGTGGGAATCGAAATCGGTTAAGTGAGAAGATGGCGGGTGCAGAGTCACGGCTGCGCAACACAAATGGGAATGACTACGAAAATAGTCCGAAGCCCCAACAACATGAGCATCCGCAAATCAAAAGATACCACGATATAAAAATGCACCAAACATGACACCGCGCCACATTACGAAATACCACAGCATTACACGACGCAGGAAACCATATCATGTGATGCGATGTGATGCGATGCTGTGGGGCGTAACAACAGCCAGAACCACAGACGACATCACACCATAGCACCACGAGGCGCATCACCCCACACAGACCAAGCAGCCCGTTAAAGATGAGCGTGAGCCCTGAGTACTCATTATAAAAAACAGTCACTGTAATTAGGAACACACGAACGCTCCAAACGCCCAAGCAACAAACGAAGTACTTGTCGTTATGTTGCAACACTGGTGCCAACCTGCTGCCATATGCGGTGCACTGCCGCCCCAGCTCACCTTGAGAGCCACCGTTGCGGGGGTTCCTTGGCCGAGGGAGGGGAGGCTGCAGCGGAAGACGGTGGAGTAGGCGCCGCGCGCGATTCGCTGCGTCGCGGTGTAGAGGCCGCGCGAAAAGAGGGGCGCCGCGAGGAGGCGGAGGAGGAGAACCGCGGCGGGTCCCTGCCGGTGCGTGACCTCCAGCAGGCGGGGCAGCAGCCACGCGTTGTCGGGGTGGTTGAGGTGGTGGTGGAGGAGCGTGGGGATGTTTTGGCGGTGCAGCTCGTGCGGCGTCTGACTGCAGTACAGCGGAGACAGCTGTCCGCTCTCACTTATCAACAACTCCAGCACGACCTGCATGCACACGCACGCACACACGCACGCACGGGTCAGAACGCAAGGGGTTGTGAGCAGTGGAAGACGGAAGGGTGTGCGGATACCGAACAGACTGGCAGCTGACAGGGTTGCAGGGGATGTGGCCAATACAAATAATAATGACAATACACAACTACAAAAGTAATAACTTAAGTTTTGTGTTTGTTAGGCGCCCCTCGAGAGAAATACACTGAGTGGGAAGGGTTGAGGTGTGGTACGGGCGGTGGAGGTGGGCGGTGGTCCATAGCAATAACAATAATTAATAGTCAGTATTACTTATAAGAACAATTTACGTTTTGAGTTTATCATCCACCACTCGAGTGACATTGATTGGGATGGACATAAATGCACATGGGGCGGGGGCAGGCAGACACATCCGCTGAGAGAGACACACCTGCAGCACCAGCAGGTGGAGCTCGGGGTCGCGGTAGAGGCCGCGCAGCATGCACTCGTCGGCGTAGTTGACGCTGGAGTCCTGGAGTGAGGAGCGGGCGGTAGAGCGGGCGGCGGGGGAGGCGGGCGCCGGCCGCTGCTTGGACGTCTGCGTCAGCGCCACCTGCAGCTTCCCGCCCTCCTCCACGCTCCGCTGCAGCGCCCCCAGGCTGCCCTCCTCCACCAGCGCCGGCGGTGCGCTGTCCGTCAGCTTCCCCAGGCTCAGCTGCGGCACCTGCTGCGCCTATAATCCGCCCCAACTTTCCCGTCAGTCACCCTCCCACCCCGCAAACCCCGCCAAGTCACACACCCTCAGCACTCCTTACACCCTGCGTCCTATTAAATTCCACTGGGCTACGCAAACTGCGAAGCGCCACTTCTACCCGAGCTACATAAAACGCATGAGTCACACCTTCAGCATTCCTTACACGCACGTAAGTTTCCTGTACTCAGACAACATGAGTAAATTACATGTATTCATAACATGGGAGAGGTGTTACTGCCGTATACTATCGTGTGCAAACCCTTCCCAGAGCGGGAACGGGAACATAGAATGAAAAACGCAAAACGCCGTCACTTCGCTGGGCATGTGAATGAAACCACTTGTTCGGAGTCGGAACGAACAGCTGAATGACCGGAAGCCTCACATGCGGGGAGTGCAATGCAACATCAATCACAACATGAGTATAAACCTTAAAACTATATATAAACCCTAAAATATCAAAGCATTGCCACGCCAGTATATGTTTCAGTGGGTGCGTGCCAACCAACCGCCATCGCATGCCTCCCGACAACATACCAAAACGTGTCGCATGACGCATATTAGAAAAAAAGGCAATATCGCGTACGGCCACAAACTCCGCGCGTCCTTGTTTACCATTGTCTCGAGCAATAATCCAGCAAAACACTAAATTCTTTGAGGGTTGTGGAAAGGGGGAGCGGTCGTCCGGGCTGCGGCATACCTCCGTCGCCGCCAAGCTTTGCGAGCTTTTCGTCGGAATGGACAGACGCGGGATAGCGATGGACGGCACTCGCTGACGCGGCGTGGGGCTTCCGTCGCTGCTGCTCCTGCTGCTGCTGTCGCCGCTGTTGCTGCCCTCGCCGTCCTCCATCGCCTGCCAAACCACACAAGCACGGCGCGGCAATCAAAAGAGGGAGGCGCTATTATTGAACGAAAGACCCTAAGTTTCTTCAATCGACATTTGGACTTCCAAGCTTTGCTACTGAACGTCGCATTTTGAAGAGCTACGAGCACACAATCACTTTCAGTGGTACCATAACACAAAGGAGCTGCGTATTTGTTCATCGATGGGATTGTAACATAACTACATTGCACGGATTTTTGAAAAAATTGTTAATTTAAAATACAATTACACATCGAATGTATTCTTTTCAGAAAACGTTTCAATAGAACAGCAAAATGCAGTTTCCCTCCACTGCGCGCGGTGAATGGGCATTGAAAGGTATCCAATGGGACATTGTAAAAGCAATATAGTTATTGTTTCTTATCAGATAGATTCGAGCCGAATTTAATGTCACCCGCGTGACTCAGTCTTTGGAGACGGTGCCAATGAAATAAAATTACTTCAATTAATGGAAGGGGGGAATATCTTTGAAGAAAACAAATAAAAACTCAAATCTGAGTATTTCGGAACGGCAGTCAAATACAAGTGTTCCACCACCCATTCACTTGCAAAACTGTATGCCAATGCCAATCCCGATTGTTCCCGCACCTCGAGCAGGGCGAGGTCCTCTTCCAGGTCGCCAGTGAATTGGATACCCTCGGGCAGCGGCGGGCCGTCCTCATCGGAACACCTGCTGCTGCTGCTGCTGCTGCTACCCGGCGACTCGCTGCGCCCGCGCGCCGAGTCAGGCGAAAAGGGCGGTAGCGGGTCCAGCGGGCCGACACTGGACGAGGCTGCCGTTTCCTGTGGGACACCTCCCAGCGGCGAGCCCGAATGAGGGACCGGCGCGCGACTACTTACCTCCTGACAACAAAGACACGGCCCAATCAGCCGCAACTCGATAATACCACCGGTATTAGACGCCAAAATGCGACGAGCACATAAAACATAGACAAACGCATTTCCACATACATATACACACACATTGAATACACACACACACGCACTCTTACACAAACACATGCACCTCTATTGGCATGTAAACGTGTTTGTGTGTATGTGACAGTGGAGGTTGCCTCCATCTCCACACAAACACACACACACGCACACACGCACAAGCATCTGAACACAATCACACACAAACACATGCACATAATCACACACATACAAACACATGCACACATGCACACTCTTACACAAACACATGCACACACACAAACACACGCACAAACACATGCAAACACACACAAATACATGCACACAGACAAACACACACACACACACACACACACACACACACACACACACACACACACACACACACACACACTCACTCACCCACATATACACACGCGGACAGACACAAACATAAACACACACACACACACACACACACACACACACACACACACACATACATACGCACACACACACACACACACACACACACACACACGCGCGCGCGCGCGCGCGCGTTTCCGACGTTTCTAGAATTATAGGAGCCAGTCGTACAATGGTAAACAAAGTCTCTCCTTGTTTTACTTCACGGTTGGTTTCGAGTTTTGACCTAGCTCTCACACAATTTACCACCATCGCGGGGACCCCAACCCACAATCACCCAGAACAGGCGTTGACAAATGGATAGGCAATCCGTCAGCAGTGTTTAAACCCCACTTAAGAAAATACAATACGTGGAAAACAAAAGGTGCTTCGCAACAACTACAATTCATAACGAATAAAAGCAAGCAGCAGTTGGCAAATCACCCTTCACCTTTTAATCAGTATAACCACTTTTCAATTTGGGATAATTGTCGATTCCAATTGGCACCTCTCGATCACAGTGGATACCAGAGAGCAAATAAACACAAAAATAACTGAAAATCCCACCATAAGCGACCGCGAAACCAAAAAAAGTTGCAATTCAACACCAAATGTGTCAAAAGATCTTCCCAATTACTGCAAGATCGGATTTAGTTGAAAACGAACCTCACATGCATTGATATGCGGAATACCACTTTCCCGCCGACCAAATTAAAGCATCTGTATGTGTGTGTATGCTTGTGTATGCGTGTATGAGGCTCTGTGCGGCATGTTTTCCGAGTCTGTGTGTGGCTATGTGAGTGTGCGTGTGAGAGAGAGAGTGTGTGTGTGCGTGTGTGTGTGTGTGTGTGTGTGTGAGAGAGAGAGAGAGAGAGAGAGAGAGAGAGAGAGAGAGAGAGAGGGGGGAAAAATAGAGTGTTAGCATGAGTGTGTGTGTGTGTGTGTGTGTGTGTGTGCGTATACGAGCACATAAAACGGGGGGAGGTTGTAGCTTACCCCCTCGCGTTGCGAGCACATGGGTGTTGGGTCCAGGGAGATGCTGTGACTGCGCACGATATTGCCCTTGTTATTCCTGCTCTGCGCGGGCGTCGACCCTCTGGTTGAGCCGAGCGGCGGCAGCATCGCTTTACCGGGTGGTGGCATGCCGCCCGTTCTGTCCGGGAACCCGCGGAGGGGCGGCACGCCGCGCGGGCGCTCCTGAACAGCGACTCGGGCGCTGCCACTGGCAGTGGGCTCCGCGGGAGGGGCGCGGTCAGTTGGCAGCCGGCTGGAGGCACCGCCATCGGCGTCCGACAGTTTGTGCGCGCTCAGTCTGCGCAGAGGAATAACGCAATATTGGTTACAAATGCAATCGACACCGCGTAACTACATTATTTCGAAATTCTAATTTTTGCATCACTCCTCATTCATAAATGTCAGACGCTTACAATAATAGCGAAAAAAGGCAGCGAAGTGTAAATCAAATACATCAAAATATTGACACAACCAAAATGTTAGCCTGCCATGTAAGGAACAGAGACTATCATGGAGGAAAGAGGGTGGAATTTAAACATTGAGTCAAAACCTCTTTGAGATGCAAATATGTGATCGCGAACACATGACGAGAATATGGTAGACCAGACAAACATACGAGAACAACGAAGGATTACACACATGATGTTCGCAGCCGCCGGCGCATTCAAAAAAGTGCTGACGATACAAGTGACGGAACTGCAACCTGGCCACAGCGCAGCTTGTGTGCCGAAAAAGTTGCAAACGTGTTACAGCGATAGTTTTCCTCGAGATAGAGTAGCAGAATGTTTACTTTGGGAGGCAGTGGGTGAGTGAACAGGTAAAAGAGGAGCAACTAAACTGAATGTAACAATTCAATTGCGCACTATATTGTCTAAATCAAAGGAAAAAACTGTAAAATTGTGCATTTCTCGACACTCATTGCGTAGCTCACTCAACAAAAACGTTTTACGGTGTCTTGTTAATAAGGTCTGTGCGGAGTGCGGGGTCACCTCGCAGATGGGACGGCGGATGAGGGGCGCGAGGACGTGGGCTGCGAGCCGCCAGTCGCCGCCGGCAGCTGCCCGCCCGCCATGTGGCACTCGAACTCGAGCGACAGCTCGCGCACCAAAAAGTCGGCGATGCGGAGCTGAAAGAACCGTCGCACCACGGCGGAGCCCTTGTGGACGGCCAACGCGGCGAGGACGGCGAGGTGGGCGCGCGCGAGCGCAAGGTGCGCCGTCCCGCGCTGCGCCGGGCTGTGGTAGAGCTTGACGAAGGCGAGGAAGTGGTAATGGACGTAAAAGTCGACGGTGCGCTTGTCCTCCACCGCGGGGCAGCCCGGGCAGCGGAATGTGGCAGCCAGGATGGTCAGCGCGGCGCGGTGCAGCGCGCCCGCCTGCTCGCCGCTCAGCTGCCCGCTTTCGTGGATGCGCTCTAACACTCGCAGCGCCACACCGTTGGTCGCGTCCACCTGCAAGGGCGCACACGCTCAGCGGCGCGCAAAGATGATTCGAGAGGAAGGTGGTGGCCGGGGAGTGGAGCGGGTGCTAGACAGCGAAAGAGGATGGAACCAGTTTTGAGATTCACAGCCAAAATGATGCTCACAATGTATCAAAAAACAAAGGCGCAATTTCAAAAAAAAACAAGCACAAAGTATCACTCGGCATTTCATGCCAAGAAGGAATGTAAGACGACAGAGCTAAGCAACATCAAGATCAACCTGGAAGCCCGCCTTACACATCAATTTCACAAAACAGGGGGGGCGGGAGAGCTACCAGGAAGGCCATCGGCTGCAGCGCCTGCCTGCGGGTGAAGCCGCGACCCGGGGAGGGCTGTTCGCTGCCGGCGGTGCGTGCGCTGCTGGCGGGCGCACTGCTACGCCCCGTGAACTGCGTCGCCAGCTGCGCAGCCCCGAGATGCCCCACCAGCTCGTCATCTCCGCTCACAGACGAGCTACCAGCTGCGGCACTGGCGCTGGGAAGAAGGTGCAACCTTGCCACACTACTGTGATCCTCCTGCAAAAGGCAATAGCCTGGTGAGCCGCACTCCCATAATCTTGGAGGGGAATAAACACCCCATCAAACATCACACACACACACACACACACACACACACACACACACATAAGCACACAAACACACAAACCCATGCGCACACACACACACACAAACACTCACTCACACACACACACAAACACACACACACACACACACACTCAAACACACACACTCAAACACACACGCACGCACGCACGCACGCACGCACACAGGCCACCGGGAACTAACTAGACGTTCGCGTCATTATGCATTCGATGTAATAGACTGTTGAAAACAGGGCAAACAGAAAGCTCTGCCATGCAGCAGAGTCTAGACTACGATCCAAAGCTCCGTCTGCAAGGGAAAGGAAATCACCATATGGTACTTGCAACTACAAGAGTTGGGAGAAAAGCGTGTGCATTATGCAGCAATACAGGCAGACTACATCACTTCACACACTCACACACACCGTCGAGAACCAAAATTCAGAGACGCTGTGAAAGAAAGGACAGGATACCTGCGATGGCTCCGCGGGCGGCTGCCGTCCCACCAGCTCCACTAATACCGACCAAAAGCGAAGGGCCGCCAACCTCATCGAAAACACCTCTGCGGCGTTGAGCTCCGCAAAGCCCGGCGGCAGCCGGTCGACGGGACCAAACAGCGGGCCGCGAGTGTATGAGCCCAGCAGCGCCAGCCCGTCCTCCGCCTCAAGCAGCGTCGCGATAAGCCAACGACCGAGCAGCGGAGCGGAGGCCGCGCGCTCTGCGAGCAGCGAGAGAAAGCCGATCAGCGCGTGTGCGAGACAAAGGTGTGCGCGGCTCCAACTGCTCATTCGCCACCGCCGCAGCAGCGCCCGCACAGCCAGCAGCTGCTCCCCGCACATCGCCACCGCGTCTTCTGCGAGACCTGGTGCACAGCCTGCTGAAAGCCACTCCCGGAGTATCTGCCGTTGTTTTGTGGAAAACGATAAGGGTCAGTACTCTCTATGTCTCTCATGACGCACATATACACCATCACTCCGGGGCGCCCACACATGCACAGACCGCGAGACACACACACAAACACACATACACACGTACGCGCAAAACACATATATTAATAAAACCACGTGGACAATATCGCATTATTCTGTAGCTGAAGCAGGGTAAAGAGATCAGCTTCCACCACGCGTCACGCTCAAACACAGACCTTCAGATACGAATCATCCGCAACCCCAATCCCCACTACCTAAATAAACGGCCACACGCGCAATCACTCAGACACAAATGCACAGACCCACGAAACGACATACAAACATATGCACACACACACACACACACAAGTATAGATACACACACACTTTCATACACACGCGCGCACACACAATCAAACAAACATGCAAACACACACACTCACACACACACACACTCACACAATCACATGCATATATACGCAGACGTTTTCATACCCATGCAATCACACACGCACACACGCACACACACACACACACACACATACACACACAAAAACCTTGCACTCTCGTCTCCCCACTCATTTACCGCGCTTCACTAAACGGACACCCATCACCATAAGCCAATGGGGAACCTTTCCTGTAAGGTATTATCTCAACAATTTCTAACCCAATCCCATCCTCTTTACTCTTCCAAGCTCTTCATCAGAATTACAGCAAAATGTCTCCCAAGCAATGGCCCACTGCAAGCGCGGGCTGACCTGCAGCTGCACCGTGATGTGGTCTAGCACAGGGAGATCGGCGCCGGGGCCGGCGGGAGGACGCTGCTCCAACAGCTGCATCAACACGCCCCGCACGCGCATCACCACCGCCGCGGGCCGCGCACGCCGTCCGCCCGTCCTCCCCGCCGCCGCGTCCAGCACGTGCGTAGCAGCTACCACCAGCGTTCTGAGGCGGGCCGTGCAGAGTAGAGGCCGTGGCCAGAGCAGCTGCGCATCCCCAGCGGGCGCGCCGTCCTTTCGCGCGGTGGGCGCATCAGTGGCGCAGAGCTCCGATGCCAAAAGGTTGGCGGGGCTCCGCACACCGGGCGTCCAACCAGCGGGTCCACCGCCGACCTTCCCACTGCGATCGTGCAGGTCAGGAGAGACAAGGGTGAGATCAATAGAATGCAGACTCTGCCCCAGTGAAATACCGAATATAGACGAAACGTACGTAAGACTTGGGACGTCTTCACAAACATCAGCGCTAAAATACCTTTCAGCCCCTCGATAAAAAGTGAGCTCGTCGATAAATATGTCCATAGCTTTACATTTAAAAACCAGTCTTCTAATAAGAAACGTAACGTGTCCGGTGTTGGAAGGAAAAGAGGACATTAGGTACACACACACTCAGTTTAACATTTGGCACATTACTTCAAGCGCAGCATATAAAGGAATGAAACAGGGAGCGTGTTTGAACTGGGGCTGGTGCGAGTGCGCATGAGGGGAACACAAAGGGGGAAGGGGCGTACCTGCTGAGACCCAGCCCCTCCAGCTGTAGGAGGACCTCCAGAATGAGACACTTGAGAGTCACGGCACGCAGCTCGCTCCCCGCGGCCGCCCCCTTGGCGGAAAGAGGCGGCGTGGCGGTGGAGGCGGCGGAGGTGGCGCCCCATGAGGGGCGGTGGGCAGCGCGGAGGAAGAGGTCAGGCGGCCAGTGCCATGCGGTGTGTGAGGACGGGCTGGGCAGCTCCGTCGCGGTAGAAAGGTCGCCTGCCACACTGGAGGAGCTGCTGGCCCGCCCGCCCACAGCGGCACGCATGCGCTTGTGCACCACCAGCGCGCTCAGGTCTGCCGCGATGAGACCCTCGCCGAGCGTACGACCCAACGCCGACAAGTCCTGCGCGGCCGTCAGATGACCACTCCCGCTCACATCCTTCCCGCCCCCTGCGCATTTCAGGCAAAGAATGATATTGGGAAGGTGGGGAGGAAGGGGAGTCATTGGCTCTCTTTCCTCGGTTCCCCTGAACATTGCGAAACTAGACCGCATATATTTTTTTCACACCTCGAAGCAGGATAGATAAACAATAGATGCCAAACTGACATGCAATCAATGCCATCCGCCCATGATGAGGGTGTGCGGTTAGACGGGGGACAGGACGTGCTGTATTGCGTTCACTAGCCAAAAACAACTTGCAACTCTCTGAAATTTAAAATCAGAGTAAACACAAACGCACAAATATTAGGCGTAGAAAAGTCTCAGAGTTTACACTACACAATAACGCCATCATAGCGACATAAATAATAGCAGGACATAGCCCAAACAAATGCGAAGCCTAAATTCATTAATCACAGCAAACAAATCTCCAAAATAGACTGTGTGTGTGGGGGGGGGGGTGTGTGTGTGTGTGTGTGTGTGTGCTTCTATCATCAGCCAATTTCGCCTATGTCATACATGAGGCCGTAGATTTGAGAAGGCATTACAATTCAATTTGAATAAGCAACAATCGGAGTTTTTTTGCATATAGACCATATCTCATTTGCTCATCCTGTTTGCTTTTCCTTATCTTGTTCGGCCGCGTCAGAAAACACGCACGTCACTGTTCACCATCTCACAGTAGGTAGAAAGCAATTAAAATGTATGATATCCGTTTATATCTGTCTTTTTGCGATTGTGAATCCCCAATCCATAGGGACTAAACACATAACACAACATTAAACGCAAATCAGCAAATCTCAGTCCCGCGTCGATGCAGCAGCTCGGATTGGGAGCACTAGAATGAGATAAAATGGGTTGACGGTGGGCAGCAGGGGCGGCTGGATGAGAGGACACCGTCCAACACACCTGGCAGAGGGAAGTTGAGGCTCGCTCTGACGGGGCTAATCAGCCGACTACCGCCACTCTGCGCGGTGGACATTGCGCGGCGGCTGCTGCGCGTGAGGCCCGCGGTGAGGGGCGTGGATGGGCCGCCATTGGCGGAGGTAGAGAGCGGGCCACCGCCGGGGGTGGGGGAGGGCAGAGCGAGTCGCGGCACGTGCGGCTTGCCGGTACTCCCAGGCGATGGGGAACCTGCAGCTGCAGTGGGCGGCTTCGACGAACGATGGGACGCCCCACCCTCAGGCACCGACTCGTGCGAAGCCTCGCCCTCTAAAGTCCCACTCAGCGAGCGAAACGGAATCTGCGCGAGCAATGACGACAAGAGTGACACTTTATCGACATGCGCTCACCGAGTATCAAGGTGTGTAATACTTAGGCTCATTACGAGTGACTGGCGATCAACTCGTAATGAGGTCCGATGATGCGGATCATTGCGACGCTATGAATTTTTTTGCATATCAATGCGTTTCTGACTAAATATGAATATATATAAGACTGAGCCGGTTGGAGGGGGGGAGGGGGGATAAGCTGACCTTGTTGCTGGCGCTTGCTGCCGCCACCGCGACATCCTCCGGGATGGAAGCTGAGGACGCCAGTGGGGCAGGTCGACCCAGCGTGACCGCGCTCCGTCCGTGCGCGTCCGTATCGCCCGGCCACATGGCGGTTCCCCAGTTGGACAGCAGCGCCCCCTCCCGCCCTCCGTCGTCCTCGCGACTGAAGGGGTTAAGCGAGGCGTCGTACAGTGTGCCCTCCCCGCGCTGAGAAGTGGCGGCGGCGTCAGGCCGCCCCCACAGCATACTCAGCCCGTATTCAAGTCAAGAAGGGGCAGTGAGGGCGACGACCCCGTAATTCTAGTGAAGGGGGTTGCTCTGATCATTGGAGATGGAGAACTGAGCTTTGGGGATGGGCGAGGAGTTCGTTGGATTTGAGGTGAAGTTGAAAGGCGGAATAACAGAAAAGTGAAAACCCAGTCAGGAAATAATAGAATGTAAATATAATTGTGTGTGTGTGTGTGTGTGTGTGTGTGTGTGTGTGTGTGTGTGTGTGTGTGTGTGTGCGTGTGTGTGTGTGTGTGTGTGTGTGTAGTGGGGTGGGGGAGTTTGTGGTGAGAAGAGTAATTAAAAGGAAACCCACAGACAATCAAATAGAAGGGTACGGTCAAGCAAACCTGGGAAAGAGCTGGGGGTTGTGGGCTAGATATGATTGTACGTGAGTTGGCTCGTGCTCAAAATTCACGGTGTGTGGTGAAAGGAAACGTAGGCAGGCGCGCTAATATGTGTCACTTTGTGTGTGGGTGGGTGTGTGTGTGTGTGTGTGTGTGTGTGAGAGAGAGAGAGAGAGAGAGAGAGAGAGAGAGAGAGAGAGAGTGTGTGTGTGCATGTGAAGTATGTGTGTGTGTGTGTGTGCGTGTGTGTTTGTGCGTGCGTGTGTGTGTGTGTGTGTGTGTGTGTGTGTGTGTGTGTGTGTGTGTCTGTGCGCTGCTCTGGGGTGGAGTCAGTGGGTGAGAGTGGTGTGGTGGGCGGAATGAGGTGTCCCGCGATTGGAGAATCAGTGGCAGGTCACTGTGTGGGGATAAGTTGTGCAGTGATGGAATGATGCAACACTCTCCCAAAAACAAGTGAGCATCTCACCTTTGCTTTTTTGGAGCCGCTGCTCGCCTTTTCATACATTTGCTCAGAGTATTCGGCGTAAAGTGCGATGAGGTCCTCCGCCAGCCCGCACGAGCCCACGGCGGCCGCCAGCACCGGAAGGCTTACTCCCTCGGTCAGCAGCTGCAGTAGAGCGGTTACGGTGGGTGGTGAGGCAGAGGGAAGCGCGTCTTGGCATGCACGCGCAACACGCTCGGCCACCGACGCCGCGTGGAACTCAGGCGCACTGCCAGCGATCGCCAGCACAACCACCCTGGCTGCTTTGACCACCCCCTCCGTCCCCTCTTCGCCAACCTGACCACGGTGCGCGTTAACCAGCAGCTCCACAACACCCGCGCCCACGCACGGCGCCGCCCACCAACCGCCCGTCGCACCCCCGGCCAAATTCTTCCCATGCAACCAATCAAATACCAAACTCAGCGCATAGGAAACCACATCAGAGTCCCACAGCGGCACCTTGCGTGCCTGGGAGTGACGAGCGTGCTGTTGTGAATGTGAGACAAGAGCGACGGGGGCCCAACCTACCTTACATCCGTCAGCGAGAAGCGCAACGGTTTTGTGCTTGGCAAATGGGGGATAGCCCTGTTGGAAAAGGTTGCACGCCAGTCAGCACCGTCAACAACCCCCACATCCAGGGCCTCCATGCCGCGACGAGGGGGTGGTAGTGCTCGTTTGAAATCACAGTCACAAATTAGGCGAGTGTGTGGATTGTCTCATATATTAAGAGTGACACGACTGTAGACTGTTCGGCCCAACATCACCCAACACAGGTGACGGTCCTATCCTACCTGTAATGTGGCCACGGCTTTGGAGAGACTAGAGCTCTCCATGGCGGCGACACCAGGGGAGGCGGGCTCCGCTAGTTGCATGCCCGTCCGCGGCGTGATGGATGTGAACGCGCGCTTCACAGTGGCCATCGGGTTGACGCCCGTCGCGGTGCCATGGTGGAAAATGACTTCCGCCTCGGCAAAGCTGCTGACGGGTCGCCCGGGTGCTGCGGCCACGGTGCTGGCACTGTAAGCGGCGACGGCGGCGCTGAGGGCAGCCGCGGTAGGGAGCGCCACCATCGCGAGTCCGGACGGTGAGAAGTCAAAGCGGAGCATCGCGCGCCGAAGCGTCCCATCCGCGCCCTCCTTCCCCACAAGCACAAGCCCTCCCTCAGCGGGCAGCACCACCATCGGGTGCATCTCCAGCGCCACGCTCAGCATCTCCTCCCCGGCCCCCTCTCGCACGTCCACCACCGCAGGGTGGCGCTCCACCTCCGCCAGCAACGCCAACAGGAGCGGCAACAGCCCGCGCGCCGCTTCCGTGGCGACAGCAAAGTGCTTTGGGCTGAGCGTGAGGCGCGCGTCCGTTTTCACTTTGGCGTCTTTGATGGGGAGGCGCCGTGTGCGGGTGATGCCTCGCAGGTGGTAGGAGAGGGAGATGCTGGCGGTGCCGCCCCGAGTGCACACTGCGGCCTCCTCCGCCCACAGCAACACAGCGGGTGCCCCCGAGGCTGATAACACTTCCCCCACCGCCCCCGCTCTGATGGCCCCCACGCGCAGCTCCCCGCTCCCCTCCTCCCCCTCCAGTACCGAGCGAGGGGTGATGCAGGGGCCAAAGCAGCTGCCACCGCTGGCCACCGCCACCCGCACCTGCCGCAACTCCCCCGCCATACCACCCTTCCCGTGACGAGGCGTCACAGCCATTCCACTCGCCGCCTCTATACCCCCTCCTCAGCTGCCGCTGCGCTCACTGCGCCCGCTTCCCGTCAACACGACGCAGCCGTACTCGTCATTCCCTGCGGCCGCCACAATCCCCTTTCTGGAAACCCCTGTCACCAGCCAAGAGGGTGTGGCTGTGGGAAGGGGGGGGCGGAAGATAGAGAGGCGGAAAGGGAGAGAAACACACACACACACACACACACACACACACACACACACACACACACACACACACACACACACACACACACACACACACACACACACACACACACAGGGAGAGATAGAGAAAAAACGAAGAAGAGGAGGGGGGGAGGGGGAGGAGGAAGAGGTAGGAGAAGGTAAAGGATTCAAGGGAGGGGAGGGGTTGGCGGAGTGGGACAGCGGAAGGGGGAGGGGGAGAGGGAGGGGGAGGGGGGAGGGGGAGAAGGGAGGAAAGGGGGGGGGGGGGGGGGAGGGGGTGAGTCTCTATTCACCTCGCATAGCCGCCTTCCCGTCCTCCCCACCCACCCAGTCACCCACCCCCCACCACACACCCAACCCGCCAGCACCAACAACATCCAAAACGTGACGCCGCAACGGGGCGGACTGAGGCTACAGCTACGTTTGAGCGTCAGACGTTGCTGCACTTCGCGTCAGACTGTTCCTGCAGAAGGGAATGAGTGAAGGGGGGCGCGTACCGGTCCGAACGAGGGAGGCGGAGGGTGCGGGTTGGCCGTGTCGCGGGAAAGCGGCGGGTCGCGGGTGAGTCGCTGAGTGAGACGGCTGATGAATAATCTGGACGATAGCGACGGAGCGCGTTGCTCTGCGCTCGCAGCCAGTGACGGGGATGGGCGGTGAGTGGTCCACTGGCTCGGGCTCTACCAGCGACGAAGGAAGAGGGGGGGGGGGGGGGGGGGGGGGAGGGGGGGTCTCCTTTATATCGGACTCGCTCGGACTCGCGACTCCTATAACTATCGCAGGGCTGTATATGAAGCGAGTCGTGACGAGCAGGGCGGTGCTGTTACAATCGCTATCAGAACCGTCGACCACCGCTGCTGTACGACTTACTTGAGTACGAACGACGCGCCTAGTCACGAACGGTGGACCTCTTATGCTTCCGTCAGTCAAGCGGGTACTACTACTGACCTTGCTCCGGCACGCTCCTGACAAAGTCTCGTTAGTCGCAAGATCGGGCGTACGCGCTCAAACACGCATAGCGACTGTCGCTTTCGCTACCTACTTCTGAACAGCGACCGCCATCGCTTTCGCTCCCTCCCGGGTTCGAGCGACTCTGATCCGGGTTATGGGCCCCTCGTATGTATTAGCGAATAGCAAATCCGCTCTTTTGGGCGGGTGTTTACCCCCTCACTTGCTGGGCCTGGCGACCACTTCGGATAATAGGGAGTTTTTGCCTGACCGGCGACCGCGCGCGCGGTCCATATTGTGCGCCGGCTCGGGCTCGCCCCGCCCGGTGCTGAGCTCAGATTATATTAGATTTTTTTTTTTTTGGAGCTCTTCTATTAAGGGCATTCAGATTTATGTTTCAAAACGGCGGATGATGTTCGTACGTAATACGCCATAATGCGGTATATTTCCGATTTTATCTGCCATTGCTGACCGATGGAATCGGCGGTTACTCTAACTAAAAGCTACGACACAATCCTCTATCAGCGTCCGGACATGCAACATACCTTTCATGAGCTAGCCAGGAACACGTACCCCTCTCACCACGTCCAGGAAGAAGACACCCAGGTACCAACCAACTGCAGTAGAGCCGAAGAGCAAGCAATTATTAGCCGTCATTCCGTGTGGTTAGTCGGGAGTTTCAAGCGACAGTTTTCGACGAGTTTGTCGAATTAAGCCCATAAATTCCCATGAAAAATGTTTTCTAAATTGTGCACGTCGTCATGGGCACCACACGCGGACACAGCGGAAGCGCTCATACCAAGCTGCATATTGCATTGTGAGGCACGCAACCCTGTGTTTTTAGACTTATTGGAGGAAGTTTGGAGGCGTGGAATCCGTGTTGAATGCACGAAGTTTAGTTTGCGGGTGTGCAATTGGAAGTTCACGCCACATGTACGGGTGATGCATTAGGAAAAGAAGCGAGTGAAAAGCCGCATGGCGCAGCTTTGATGATCAGTGCACTCTTTGAATTGGTGAGGGCAGCTCGCATTGACGAGGGGCGAGGTTCAACTTGACCGTTTATTTTGAACGCATCACGTTGACGGTGGTCCTTAGAATACTTCGGGCACGTGCTTCTGCAACCACAACCGCCCCACGCGCGGCACACGTCGGGAATTGGCTTTGCAAAACTGTAGGAATGGAGAATGGATAACATCTATCGACAAGGCCCGCACAAGTCGCCTCATGAAGTGGGCCGAAATCGACGGGTGATGCTGGGCATTGCGGCTCAATCAACTTTGCCAAAATATAGCGGGATTTCTTTAATTCACATGAGCTTGATCCTAAGGTTTCTGAGCACGTGAGTGAAAGTGCTCGACGTGCATTAAAACAATGCGTCCACTGACACCTCATTCAAAAAACATAGAACGCGTACGAGATAGTTATTTCCGTGTAAGCAATGTGGCCGAACGCACCTTGCCCTTGGGTTGACAGGGTTGTGCGGATATCGGTGTTAACTTGTGAATCTACAAGCATACACGACTTCATATGTTTCCTCCACAGCGGCCTGCCCAAAAGCTCCCATGTACGTACGACCATCGCGAAATCATTCAAATTACGGCCCTTTGAGCCCGTTGCTTATTGCGTGAAACCGGAACGACGACCTTTTGAAAGAGCGCTACGCACCGGCGCGGGCGCGAATAACCCACGCACACAATCAAGCCCGGTAGTGCTCACAAACACCTTTTTGTTTGTCGGCGCGATCCAATTTCGGGCGCAAAAGCATTGCCTAGGAGTCTAAAATGTATAATATTTAAATCGATGCAAGATTGCATTTGTTACATGCGAAGGTACAACATCTTCCCATACTATGTGAGGGGGTATACGTCAAATG
This sequence comes from Tetraselmis chui, assembly GCA_026401115.1. Lineage (NCBI taxonomy): Eukaryota > Viridiplantae > Chlorophyta > Chlorodendrophyceae > Chlorodendrales > Chlorodendraceae > Tetraselmis > Tetraselmis chui. Next base: position 55,572 of record JAPMLY010000827.1, read on the forward strand.
GAGAAAAGCGAAAGATGGAAAAGAGGTAATTACAGACAACAAGGTATTCGCGCTACTTTCGCCATTTAAGAAAAAGTAGTACAAGCATAAGCGAATCATAGGTCTCTCACAGATTCTAGCATTTACTTACCGCCTCTAAAGGAATACATGTGGGGACGTTGTTGGCATGATATGTCCCTTGTAGTGCATACCTGACACGGAAAGAACGGCTTTGACATTTTATTTTACCGCTATTATTACGCGGAGTTACCCACACATTCCCCCCCGCACTTTTGTGTTTGTCGTAATGTATGTGTGCTATTTCCTCTAGCTTGCCGATGTGTAAGAAAATGCTGATGAAAATGGGCGCCCGCCGGCAGTGCAGCGGAGGGGGTGCGCTCACAAGCCCGTCGGCACTCATCATCTCCACCTCCACATGGTGGGAACCGGTAACTCTATTGACATGCCAGGCATTGTACGGTTGGGGGCTAGGCGGTGTATGCCAACAGCTGCGATCCACGGGATCAACATCAATCAAGAAAGCCATGTACATAGGGATTTGAACAATTTTTATGCACGCTACCACCTCCAAGATCTCCCGGTCGGGCCGTCCGATATATCTTTTCAAGACCGGCTACTCTTCAAATACTCTCCCTTTAAGCGACTAGGACATGTATCTCATGAGGTTTTTGGCGGCGAGGTCGGTAAGGAAGGATATACAACGGAAGTCGGGCGTTGGAGTTGGCGGCAGATAGCCCGGCAGTAAAGACGGGGAAGGGTGCTCGCTAGATAAGTAGCCACGCAGATGTCGAGCCTCCCATGGGGACGAGACACGACGCAAAGAAGACCGGAGGAGAGTCGTAGCCGGAGGAGCGGCACGGTCTAGTGGCGGAGGTCCCCCGGATCGACCGCCGCCGGGAAAAACAATACGAAGGGGTTCAGTAAACATTTCCGCACCCAACATATTTCAAGGACGGCACATCGATCCATGTGTTCGACCCCCCCCCTGGTCGGTACCCAATCATCGACACGAGTGCTTCAGGCAGTGTGCCTAGGGTTATCACAACGGCACATTGCTCATAAAGGCGCCACCATGGTAGCGTAAACGAGTGGGGGAGGGCACGAAAAGACATACGCGATCATACATGTGTTGGAAACATGAGGCGATGGACCGGGGACATAACAAAGTTTTGACGTGCCGGCAGGAGCGCCAGCCGAACACAGCATGAAGCTATGGCCTTCCTTACCTTCCCAGCCCCCGAAGGTGAAGGGAGACATATGCTAGGAGGAGAGCTACGACGCGGAAGGGGGGGGCAATAGTTATCTCGGACGAGAGTGTAGGTGGATCGAGTCGGAACCGTCGACGACCTATAAGCGAGAGGGGTTTTCGCTTGCCTTTCCTCCCCAAATCTAGCACGACCGAAGCTAGACAGGAGCAGAGGTTAGGCAGGCCCGACTCTACAAGCGCAGGCTGATCATCGCTCTCGAAGCGGTTGGTGCAGACCGCGCGTCGTGAAGATCAGCGACACGATATCTTTCATATTTGTGTGCAGAAAAAATATTTAAAAAATAAATTGTTTGCGTGTATGCTTAAGACTGTGTCGTTACCGCCAATGGAGAGGTTGGGATAGGATTACCGCACAAACTATAAGCCTAAGCTACCTTGATGGCAGATAGGGTCCGCCCATATACAAAAGCCGTTAATTCGGTGTTGTTGCAAATCATTTACATTTTCATATTTCAAGATGAAAAGGGTCTATAAAACATGGATAATCTATCAATTCGTTTATGTCGTCTAAGGTTGATACCCGATGGCGATTACATTTAAGGCATGGTCTGCGGCATATTTCTACACCGCAAAGCCTGCGCGATAATTTGGTTTCGGTGATGATCTAGGTTGTGCCGTAGGCATGGAGGTTTCGATGACTCACGGCAAATGTAATGACACAAATTACTATATCTAAGTCAATATTTTGGATACTTTACCCAGTCGCATTCATCATATTGCCCGCACTAGTACTACTATCATGTCTAAGTGCCCAATCGCTTTTCTTGCCTTGAATGTTGGAAACCACAGAGCTGTGAATTACAATTTTTTTAAAAAGGCAATCGCGTCGAAGCGTGTAGACGAGAAACGTGCGTCTTTCTCGTGTTCCACTCCAAGGGCGAGGCTAAGTTCCCTCCCGGCGGCGCCCACCATGCCCTTTCGCTAGATCTAGCCCCTCCACGACATCCCATGCTTTGACTTAGGAGGGAGGGGCAACGCAACCCGGGTTTCTACCCGCTAGATGAGTTGACACACCATTAAGCTCCTATGCTAGTGGGTAAACCAAGGATGGCGTTCTCTGACTTGTCCGGTATGTGTCCGTATGATTTTCCGTCCGGATTTCAAGATTAGATAGAACCACGCCGGCTATACAGTTATACCCCATCGGCTATATGTCCGGAGGCATAGCGGGCCGTTTTCCCCAGCGGTATTCATTCGCGCATGCATAGTAAGGGGTTTAAGTCATTGAACCTCGACAAGAGGCTTAAGGTAGTACCGAGGGTACCAGGATGCCGATGAAAATACACCGTAACTCGTCTATTATCAGCCTAAGCGGCTGATAAGGGCCATCCATCATATATGCAGTTTGGGAATAATTTCTCAGTTTTCCATATTCTAGGTAGAGGGGTTTCCTTGCTCATTCTATATGTAGGTGAGTATGATATTTACCCCCCCCCCCATATGGTGGTGTTGGCCGAAGGGGCGTATTTGTGGAGTTCACTTGTAGGTGAAATGTGGGGCCTTACGCTAGTTACATTTACATATCTGTTAGCACTAGCATCCCGTTGCCTAGTGCTTATGTACAATGTAGCAATTTGTTATCCTTGTACTTAGTGTTATGCTATTAGCGTTACTCTATTCCCTGTTTGTGGCGGTCGGCCGGTCCTTCCGGTGCCTTCGCCGGCCCCCATCTCTCTCCTCTCACTTCTCTAGTGACCACAGCCGGCCTCCTTGTGGGGCCGGCACGACCCTACGTGTTTCCATTTACTTCCATCTCCAAAAGATTATGGGCTCCCCACCTAGTTACACAAGAGAAGAGCGCGGCTTCCACGTATCCGGGCCCGCGCTAGTCCTACATACTCCCACTTAAAAGAAGAGTAGAGCGTGTGTAGAGCGCTCGGCGGCGCGGTAGTAATTCATCATCCAATCGACACCACGCTTCGCCTTCGAGCTAGTTGTCCGAGAATGTCATGCCATTTCGCACGTAAAAATGAAAAGAGTGTGGGTAAAGCGCCTAGCGCCACGCTCGCCCCACTTAGCTTTCGTCCCCTCCCAACCTTCAGCCTACTCGGCAAGTACTACAATTATTATTGCTATTGTTTATATCCCGAGGTGACGCCGCAACGCTCACATGACTTAGCGAGGACCTAACCTTGCCCACGGCGAAAGGGGGAGTTAACACGAGCAACGCCCGTCTATTCTATTGCGCGCATACACGCTCTTGTCAACCTTGTTGGCTTTGCTTCTTCCTCGCCGGTCGCTCTCCTGCGTCGGCTGATTCGCCGTGGACATTTTTCCGCGCTACATGTCAAACTAGTACATTACGCAGTGAATTTGGAGCCGTTTCCTGTCAGCAACTCGCCCGTAGCATCACGTTTCTCTGAGCAACTATCGCTACACCTACCCGGCATGAGACACACGCAACTAACACAACACCTACGGCCAAGATGGTATCTTCCTCGACACAAGCTAGAACGACGGCAAGACCTCGGCTACCTTGAGGGGGGGTATTGAACCATGCAAACGCACTTAGTGTGGAAGATAACTTACGCAAACGTAGTTACAGTCACAGTCCCGCAAACGGAACAGTTACGGCGACAACCAGCCTACAGGCGTGGTGTCGGGACAACAGAAGTGAGAGAGCTGTAGCCTAGCGACATCTCTGTACCGAGTCAAACAGTTTATCGGTATGTCCGATCTAGACATGTACTAATCATATCTAGAGTAGCTTACAGTAGCTATCTGCAACTAATACGTATACGGTATTACTTACAACACTCCCCCTAAAGGTAGCTACGGGATGAAGCGTTGCATTGGGTCTTGTCCTCCAAGGATCGCACTTCGGTGTCTTGCTAGTGCAGGTCCTGGGAGGGGTTTGGTGAGCATGTCAGCCACCATCTGGTCAGTGGGGAGGTACCTCAACTTGATGGTCCCTTGCTCCACGTGGTCTTTGAGGAAGTGCCACTTCAGGCCGATGTGTTTAGTCTTCTCGCTGACCAAGGCATTCTGGGAGTATGCAATGGCGCTTTGGTTGTCCTCCCAGATGGTGGTGGTTTCGGTGAAGGGGGAGTCGAAGATTCCCCCCATGAGTTGTCGGAGGTGGAGTCCCTCCTTGGTGGCGTCAGCCGCAGAGTAGTACTCGACTTCACACGTGGATTGAGCCACACAAGTCTGTTGTTTGGACTTGTAACTGACTGGCCCGCGTCCGAGGGTGAAGAGATAGCCGGAGCGAGACTTGCGGGTGCTGCTATCGTTGGCCCAATCAGCGTCGGCAAAGCCTGTGAGTTGGAGGCTGTGGTTCAGGCCCCCCCCCCCCCCCCCCCCCCCAACGTCAGGCGCATGTCGATGGTGCCATGGAGGTAGCGGAGGACCTTTTTTAGAGCCTGCAAGTGTGCCTCGGTGAGTGAGGCTTGGGCAGAGCCGAGGATGCTCAACGCCGTGGAGACATCGGGGCGTGTACAAACGGCTGCGTACTGGAGGCTGCCTAGAAGGCTGGGGTAGACGTCCTTGGCCACCCCTGTGAGAGAGGGCGAATTCAAGTATGCGAGGCCGGCGAGAAAGCCCGGGTCCATCGGAAGTGACGACGGCTTAGAGTCGGACATGCCGTACTTGGCGAGGATGTCGCGCAGGTACTTGGACTGGTCCAGCGAGATCGTGCGCGTGGAGCGATCGCGGGTAATGTGCATGCCGAGGAGTTGGGAGAGGTCGCCTAGGTCCTTGATCTTGAACCGTGCTCCGAGTTGGGCTTTGAACGATGCGAGCCAAGTGGCATCATTGCAGGCCGCGGGAATGTCATCGATGTACAAGGCGATCATGGCGAAAACGTGGCCGGTGCGGAAGATGTAGATGCACGGGTCGGAGACGCATTGTTGCCATCCATGGTCGAGGAGCCATGCACGAAGTAGCATGTTGAACTCGCGGGGGGACTGCTTAAGGCCGTAGAGGCAGCGCTTGAGGTGACAAACCTTGGACGTTCCATCGGTGAAGCCGAGGGGCTGGCGGATGTACACATCCTCACGGATGGGGGCGTAGAGAAACGCTGTGTCGATGTCAAGTTGGCAGAGTTCAAGGTCGCGGGCGGCTGCGATGGTTAGGAAGAGACGCAGGCTGGCCATGCGGATGACCGGGGAGAAGGTCTCCGTGTAGTCCAGTCCGGCGCGTTGACTGCACCCCTTGGCGACGAACCGCGCTTTGAAGCGGGAGACGTCGCCGGCTGTATCCGACTTGACTTTGAAGATCCACATGATGTTGACGACCATGCGGCCTGGGGGGAGGTCCACAAGGTCCCACGTGCCGTTGCTGATGAGGGAGGAATACTCTTGTTGCATAGCGGCTTGCCATTGGGGGGCTTGGGCGCTGTCCAGCGCAGCCCGGTAGGATTTTGGTTCCACACACTCTCGGGCGGAGAGGAGGGCGACGGCGGTAGAGGACGTGCCGGCAGGTGTGTGTGGGGGACCCGTGACAAGGTCGGGGACGTGAGGGTGCTCAAATATGTCCTCTTGAGCTTTGCCTTGTTCAGGATCACAACACGCCGTTACGAGGGTTGGTGGGTAGTCGGACAAGTGGGCAACCATATCGCCGTAGCGAATGGGGTTGGAGCGGAGCCGAGCATGGCGAGGGGCTGCCGGGGGGGGGTAGGGGTGTGGGTAATGTGAGGTCAATGGGGCCTCACGTGTCACGGGGTGTCGCACGTACCCGCGACACCCCGACAGGGGTGAGTCCGCGGGTACGTCTTCCGAAGAGTCGGTGATGGCCGAGTCGACGGAGGGTTGTGTGTCGAAGCCTGGTGTGTCTTCCTGAAAGACAACATGTACGGAACTGGTGATGCCACGCGTTTCCGGGTTGTAGACACAATACCCGGGTGCGTCAGGGGGATAGCCCACCATGACGCCGCGAAATGCTTTTTCACTGAGTTTCCGACGTTGTTTGTCGGGGACCTTGGCGAAAATGGCGCAGCCGAAGACGCGGAACTTGGAGGCGTCGGGCACCGATGACGTAAGGAGTGTGAGGGGGACGCCCCCATTAGGTCCGACCGAGCGACTGTATGTGCGGTTGCGAAGGTACACAACAGTGCTGACAGCGCACGACCACATGGAGTTGGGAACGGCCATGTTGTGGAGCATCGCCGATGCATTGTCGCGGATAGTGCGCCAGGGACGTTCGGCCTTTCCGAGCATGTGGTGGGCGTATGGGGCAGAGAACTGCACCCCGACGCCGAGGTGTGCGCACATCCAGCGAGTGACAGCAGCTTCAAACACAGAATCTGAGTCAAACTTGAGGACCGGTGCGAACGCGCCCGTCTGGGAGTGATGGCGGGCATGCAGGTGTTTGATGTCCAAGAGGATGGTTTCCAATTCCGAACATGCGTCGTCTTTAGACTTAAGGAACCGCACCCACATGTAGTTGGTGTGGTGGTCGATGACGAGCAAGCAGTAACGGAGGCCATGTGGGGAGGGGACATTGACCGGGCCCCAGAAGTCAGCGGACAGGTTGAGGAGGGGGTGGGATGGCTTCGCGCAAGCGGCTGTGTTGCGTGGTGCAGTTGTGGCTTTGTGAAGTAAGCAAGAGTCGCAAGAAACTTTGGTTACAGCGCTAGTTAACACAGGGCTAGTCGGGACACCGTGATTATGTTGGGCCTGAAGGCTTTGCATGTTGAGGTGGCCAAATCGACGGTGCCATAGGACGGGATCACACTGGGCAGTAAGGGCAACCTGAGGTGAGGGGTCAAGTGCCGCCGGTGCGGATGGGCTTGAAGGGAGGTCCGGCTGGTGGGGAAGGAGGTAGAGACCGTTTCCGGACGGTTCTAGCACACCCATGCTTGTGGGTACCAAAAGCAAACCAGTGTCAGAGTTGGAGGGGAATATGAATTCACAGCCGCTTTGAGTTTGCATCCAGCTGACACTAAGTAGTCTGTCGATACGCTGTGCGGAGCGAGATGATAGGTCATGGGTGTAGAGTGCATAGACAGTGCGGTGAATGAGCTGGCCAGAGGCAAGTCTGACAGAAATTCGCACTGAGCCACTGCCCTTAACGTCAATGCCGACACCGCCCACGCGAGAGGGAGCGGAGGGGGGCGTGAATTTCACGAAGTCATCTCGGAACGCAGTGAGGTTAATCGAGCAGGCGGAATCAACGACCCAAAACTTTGACAGGTTACGACCCGGGGCGAGGGAAGAGGAGAATGCCACAGAGCTGAATGGGACACTCACCTCGTCGTCAGCGTAGTCATCAGCGCAGTCCTCGAGGGTGGGTAGGCAGTCGGTGTCATCGGCGGGGGCGTCGTCGACAGGGACGTCGCTCAGAAGCGCAGCGTGAGCAAAGGGGGTGCCGTCAGCGGCGCCGTACTTCTGGACTGTCAGCCTACGCTTGGCGAGATTCCACTTAAGGATAGCGTCATCCGTGGCAGTGCAAGCGGACATGAGATGGTTGAGGCTGCCACAAACGCCACACTTGTTGGGTCGATGGCCGCGAGGGTTACGGTGTGGTGGGCCTCGACCGATGTGCGAGCCGCGGCCCGCAACGACGAACGCGGAGATGGGAGGGGGTGATATGGCCGGAGCGGGTGTGTCCGGAGCAGGGTCGTCGTCCATGTTGTGCGCAAGGTGGAGAATGCTGGCCATCACTTCATCAGCCGACATGATGTAGTCCGTGTCAAAGGCGTTGATGACGCATTGCTTCGCCTGACCGTGTGGGCCGCGGCTGGAAATACCGCGCAGCATGAGGAGACCGAGGTGGTGGGGGTGGATGGCAACGGAGCCATCAACCAATTGGCATGTGTCGTTGTAGTCGTCAAAGGTCTGGCGCATGTAGTGGACATAGTCACTGAGTGACTGACAAGGGCGCTGTCTGACCGTCAGGTTGTCCAGGAGGGACAAGGAGCGAGCAAAAGACCGACAGTCGAGGCGTTCACAAAGGATGTCCCACGCGGCAGCGGCGCAGTCAGGGCGTGCTGGAGAAACGCATTTCATCGCTTGGTCAGCGCGCTTATTCGCGCTGGCGGCATGGAGAAGCAGCGTGTAGGCGTAGTGTTGCGCTTGTTCGTCGAGCCAGACGCCGGAGTCACGGATGGCCAACTGTGGAATGAGGTATGCGGCCTTGATGGAGAGGAAATTAAGGAAGGTCCTCTTCCATTGCTTAAAGTCCGTGGTCGGGCACATGACGGGGACCGACATCTTCATGGATCGGTTGAGGGCGTCCTTGTCGAAGCCGGGGGCTTCGTGTGCCGCCCGGTTGATGACCACCGGGTCAATAGTGGGGCGACGACGGCCACGGGTGGCGGGGTCGCCATGTTGGACTGGGGGAGAGTGCCGGCCATGAAAGGGAGGAGGTAGGCCACCGGGAAAGGGAGAGCGGCCGGCCATGGGACGCGGCGGGCCGTACGAGTGCGGGTGGTCACGGTGGTCACGGTAGGGGGGGACGAGGTGAGGGGGCGCCTCCGGGATATGAGGGCCGGGGTGGTGAAGGGCATATCCAGCGGGGGGGAAGGGGGGAGGTGGTGGGAGGTGATCAACCCGGATGGCGTGACGCGAGGGGTCGTGGTGCGCATCGGCACGCGAGGGCTCGCGGGGCGCATCGTGACGGCGCTGTGCGACTGTGGGGTCGCCAACGGGAGTTGCAAGAGTAGCAGCAGCAAAGAATGTTTCTGCGTCCGGGGGTACGTAACCATGTTGGGGATGTTCAAGCAGGTGGAGGGTGTGGCCGTCGTGGCTGTCCCGGACGGGTTCTAGATGAGCATCGTGGCGGCGCTGAGCTACAGGGGGGTGCGGATTAGCACCCGCAGCAGCAACAGCACCCTCGGCCGACTGCGAGTCGAGACGAGCTTTTATGCGCGCCACTTGCGCAACGAGCAGCGCGAGAGTATCCGGGGGGTGATCGAGGTTGCTCTGGTGAGAGCCTGACTCAGGGGAGTCAGGAGGTGAAACATGCGGAGTTTTCTGCGCCATTTCGACAGAGGGCGAAAAAGAAAGAGCGGAATAAAAAACAGGCAGCGGTAAAAACCGCTAGCCGGACTCGTGCCTAACAGCGGTTTGCAAAGAGACGGCCTGATGCCCGCCGACCCCTCGGCATGTAGCCCCGGGGTGTCTCATTGCACCTTCTCTGTATCCTCCACCAAGTGTGGGGCACAAGTCGAGGCCAAGGCCAGGACAGGTGGAGCGCTGCGCTGGTGGCTGATTCGCTAGGATAATATAAAAATAAAAAGGTAAGCTACGGCTGGCGTGCAACCTGTGAATGCGTATTCACCCGATGGTGCGCCCCCCCGTTCTCCAGCTTGGACCTGTGTGCACCCGTCCACACACGACGAGTGCGTCGGTGTGGGTGGCTGGCTATCTCCGTCGGGTGGCTGACTTAAGAGGGGTGGTGGCGGGTTTTAAATTGCAGTTTATACTGGCGATACCGCCGACTACATGTTGAAAGTACTAGGTGTCTAGATAAACTTGCCTTCTGCGGGAGAGCTGTCGATCGCAGCTCGCCGAACCAGGTTGTCGCGCGTGAGTGACGTGAGGCGAGGGCCCATAACCTATTGAACCATGCAAACACAGTTAGTGTGGAAGATAACTTACGCAAACGTAGTTACAGTCACAGTCCCGCAAACGGAACAGTTACGGCGACAACCAGCCTACATGCGTGGTGTCGGGACAACAGAAGTGAGAGAGTTGTAGCCTAGCGACATCTCTGTACCGAGTCAAACAGTTTATCGGTATGTCCGATCTAGACATGTACTAATCAGATCTAGAGTAGCTTACAATAGCTATCTGCGACTAATACGTATACGATATTACTTACAACAGGGGGAGTTAGCACTAGCATCCAGTTGCCTAGTGCTTATGTACAACATAGCAATTTGTCATCCTTGTACTTAGTGTTACGATACTAGCGATACTAGCGATACTAGGACATCCTAGTATACTAGCGATACTCTATTCCATGCTTGTGGCGGTCGGCCGGCCCTTCATGTGCCTTCGCCGGCCACCATCGCTCTCCTCTCACTTCTCTAGTGACCACAGCCGCCTCCCTTGTGGGACCGGCACGACCCTACCTATAACCATGTACTTCCATCTCCAACGAGTTCTCTACTAGAGATCTTCTTATAAGCATTTTAGGATGCGGCAACCCGATTAGACTGGACATTGTGGATGTGGAGTAGGGATACCAAACGGGTGGTCTCGTGGGGGGGTAGCGCTGGGGTTTTGAAATGCGGTTTAGTGCGGACGGCAAGCACATTGGTGATGCCGGTGACAATGAGCGCGCGTGTGGGGGGGGGGCATGAGCGGATTACTCCTAAGGGTATGATTTCGATGGTGGTGCCGAATCAATGGTTGCGGAGTGCGTCAGCGAGTAGCATGTATTTAGACTACCTACGGCAACTAGCGTGCTTCTATGAGGTTGGTTTCTTACAAGTTTAATGCTATATCATCTTGCTTGTATTGCTCGAACTGAGCGAAACCAACGCTTAGAAGAGGTATTATCAATTTCTTAGGAGTCGAGTACTTTATTGACATATGCTTCGCGGGCTGGCGTTCTGAGTTGGGAGAGAAAGATGTCCTCCGAAAGGTTGGCTGCGCAAGGTTTGAGGGAGTGGTTAGATATTAAAAATGAACTTGAAAGTATTACACTACATGTACCGGCACACATGACCGGCGGCTATCTCTTGGCCCTATCATTTCCCACATGGCCAAAGATACGCTAGGGTTTAGACCGGGTACTCTTCGACCAAGTACACCTAGCGACACACATATGCGCAATGTGTGGCGCCGTTCGTCGGAAAGCAAAAAGTATAAACAGCCGCAGAAATTGTGACAGCCTCCCCGCTTTAATCAGAAACGAATTAAAAGGTTCCGAAGATAAGTAAGTGACCGATGTCTCATTTCTAAACTGCAAAGCTAGGATGTCGCTAGCTCTCTACATTCCACGGCACGGTCTCGCCGCTTCGGCGTGCTCCTAAGTCGAAGCATACATATCATCGGCCGTTGGTCGACTTAGGCCACGCTTACCATCGCTCTTGTGCGCCTCTGGACTCACGTGGCGGAGCTTGTGGGAGGGGGGGGGGGGGCGGACGAAAAAAACCCTTGCACTTGTTGGCGTCGGTCCGATATCAGTCTGCGACGACAGCCTTGTGTACCGAAATACTCGCCGCTCCTCATGGCGCGGCAATCTACGGGCCGGATTTCCTCGTCGCCCCATAGGCATGTACGGGGGATGGGGGGGGGGGGGGGGGGGGGGACCCAACCGACACTAGGACGCGGCTAGTACTCATGTCACGATACGTGCTAGCATGTTTTGCTCATCATGTAGCCCATGGCTTCCTATGTTGGGTCCAACACTGCCAGATATTTATTTCTCCCGGGGAGATGGGTACGGACGAGCTACCCTTCGTGCACGGCGTTTCCGGTAGCGGCGCCAAGTCGCCAGCTCGCGGCGAAGCAGTGGCGGCCCATGAGGGGATTTCGTTCGCAGGCCCTTCGATGTTCACTCCCAACTCCTCGTGGTGGGCGTTGGTACCCCTTTAGCCGTGCCGGCCGGCCACCACGGCGCTTACGGAAGTAGTGGGCAAGGCGGGTGAATCGACGGCTGCGATCTTTCCAATCAACATTTTTCGGGAAAGCAATGTGCGAAAGGCTTTCAAACAATATGTGCATACTCTCTTGCGCTCCGATCGTTCGCTCGGCTCATCAGATATTCCATTTCGTAGCTCATTACCCTAAGATACCCCCCAGAGGGGACCATGCATATCGTGACCATGTTGCATCGGCGAAAAGGAGTACGGCCGGATTTGTGACGGGAGGGAGGCATTTGAGCTTTGTTGCGGACTGCCGGTAAGCAGCGGAGAGGTCTCCAAAAAGCAACGAGAAGTCAAAGAGGACCGCAAGGGAAGGACGCTCACAGCCTACCCTCGGCGATAGATGATGATAATGACGTGACCCCCATCACGGGAGTCGGAGCAAACCAACTGGAGCCCGGCCGGAGGAGCGGTGCCATGAATTCCGCTACCCTCTTGTCACTCTCACCCTCTTGGTTTCCCCCTTTTCCTCGTCCTCGTGTTTATAGTGTTTCTTACAATTCATTTGAAGTATCTCCACTTGTCTAAATTGTGAAATAAATGTGTCGCTACACCCCCACGTTCACGGCCCAATGTCGCAGATGAAACGAGGCGTCGGCCATCCGAGGCTGGTTAACCATCGAGGCGTCGGGTAGGCCAATCGGATTTAGCTCTTTCGTGACTCAAGTTGCGTCGGAAAATTGAGGGAGAAGGCTGGCAAAAAATCTCCTCCCCACGCGCAGTATGTCGTTCACCTTGCTTCCGTGCCGATCACCTCGCCCAAGGTCGTAACCGCTTCTCCTAGCGCGGTGATCCTCCGTGTCGAGGTCCAATGTCACCTCGAGGGCACATGGGGGACCAAGCCAACAAAGCAAGGAAGGTTTGTGCTCTTGCCTCCATGCCGCTGTGTCCTTTCCTTCACAATCCTCCTCTTCATTTGTCTAATACCCGGACACGGTGTCTATACCCCCCCCCCACCCCCATCGCGCACGTCCAATTGGCGTCATATTTGGTATTTTGGTGTGCGTGCCTCCGTACTTTCCCGGGCACGCACATACCCCATGTTTGCATGTCCATCAATGGATGATGGAAATCAGCAAGTGGTAGGGCAAGGTTGAAATATTTTCGAAAATGAAAATGAATTACAACAATACTGAGGTAACGGTTCCTATCGTTAGGCTTTCCTAGTGATCAGACCACTAGGTCTCTTCGATTCTATAGCTTTGCGCTGCGAACCGCTGCTAATCCCAACCTCTTTATTGGCTTTAACAATACCGTCAAGATCAAGCCCGTAAATAATGTTTCTCTTGCCAAATTGGTAAATCTAGAGGTTTGCAAACCGTACCTTCAATGTGTACACGATAGTAACCCCGCGGTTGATATCACCTAATTAGCGGTGCGTCACACCTCCGGGACAACGACCAGGTAATGGCATAATAGCGCGACAAACAAACTAACAATATGCATCATCGGTCAGCTCTAGCTAGGCACTATCTCGCAACTACCCTTAGGTCGGTGCAATCCCCGAGCACCACCACTCCCTGCTTTCGCCCTCATCCCATCTATGCTTCGCGATTTGTTCTATCCAAACAAGTATGCAATGCGATTTGTCTCTAATCTCCACGATACGTGGCATGCGCAAGTCAGTGCGAGGGTGCTGATCAGCCACGCTTGCTTGTCTTCGCTTGTCGAGTCGGGCATACCTGACCTCTACTCATGTGCAAATCCGCTCGTGACGGAGCTTCGGGGAAAAAATGCATGCGAAAAAACCCCTCGTGTAGGTCGTCGGCTGTCCCGTCTCGATCAGTCTATCCACGAACACCCTCGTCCGAGATAGTCGTTGCTCCTCCCGTTGCAGCTCGCCTCTTAGCATAGGCTCCCCTCCTCCTTCGGGGGTTGAAAAGAACAAAAGGCCATAGCCTCATTCGGTGTCCGGCTAGCGCCCCCGCCTTCGTGCCAAATTTTCTCATGTCCCATGTCCTTCGCCGTGTGTTTCCCAACACATGTATAATCGCGTTGAATCCTTCCGTACCTCCCCTACTTGTTTACGCTGCTCGGGGGCCCACATGTACGAGCAATGTGCCGTCGCGATAAACCTATGCACACTGCATGAGGCAGCCTATCAATAGTTGCGGACCGACTAGGGGAAAAGATGGTCGCTCACCTGAATCAAGGCGCCGTGTTCAAAAGATGCTGGGTACGAATCTTATTTAACCGTAACCCTCCGTACCGGGCGTTTCCAGCGGCGGCCAATCTTGAGGACCTCCGCCGCCAATACACCGTGCCGCTCCTCCGGCTGCGACCCACCTCCGGCATGCTTCGCGTCGTGCTTCACCCCCATGGCAGGCTCGACATCCACATGGGTAGCGGACGTTTAGGAAGCGCCCTTCCATGGCGGTACTTCCTAGCCGTCCGCCGCCAACTAACTCCAATACCCACCTCCGTTGCATATCTGTCCGTACCCTCCTCGCCGTCAAACAACTCATGAGATACATGTCCCGCTACCGGTAACTGAGGATAAGAGTATTCATGGTGCATCAAACCTTGAAAAAAACATCGGACTGTCCGAAATAGAAATCTTGGCGATTGTTGTACATGCAGTTTTTAAAAGCCCTCCGTACCGAGGCTCCCCGACAATCGCATATCGCACGGATCACAGTTGTTGGATTCACCCCGCCGAGCCCCCAACCGTGCCAGGAATGGCACGACTATAGGGTTACCAGTGCCCACCACCAGGAGGGGGGTGAGCGCCGACGGGCATGAGAGTGGGCGCCAGGATAGGGTTACCGTGGATGGATCCGTCGCCAAGCCGCGAGATACGGGCATTTCTCAAAATACGCCGTGTATGGGCTTCAAGCGGTGGCAAATCCCAAGGATCGCCGCCGCTAGCCCGTGCCGCTTCTCCGGCCGCAGCTTACCTATGTGTTACTTTTGGTGTGCTCTCGTAGTCCACTCCCCTTGGTATGAATTATTTTGTCATTTGTGGCAGGAGGTTGCGAGCACCACGCCCTAGCGTTGGTTCCCGGCAGTCCGCCTCCAACGTCTCCCTCCCGTCACAGATTCGCCCGTGCCCTCCTCGCCGCTACATTCACATGGGATACAAAGCCCACTCGGGGGAGTATCTAGGGTATTGGGCGGCGAAAAAGGCAACCGGACGGTTGAGCGGGCGATATGGGCGCCAGTGACCTCAAAAACTGTTTAAATAGCCCTCCGTAGAAGGCTTTCCCCAAACTTGCTTATCTCGCGGATCTCAACTCTCAGTTCACTCCATCTAGCCCCATTTCGCTACATGCCAATCATGGCTGCATGGTTACTAGCGCCCGCCACGAGCCGATGGGGGTGAATGTCGACGGACCAGCGAGGGCTTCCCCGCCCCCTCCGGGACTGCCACCGCTGCGCCGTGGGCGGGCGCCTTAGCGGTGAAGCGTATCCGTGACTGCCTCCAATTGCGTCTAGCCCTTAATTCCGTTACAAACATTTGTTTACGTTAACCCTTCAATGAATTATCGTTCATTTAAATCCTAGAATCCCTGCATCCTAAATAGTCGACCTCCACGAAAAGCCTAATTCCACTAGGATTTCACTTCTTACAAATGTATTTAAATGTATTACTTGTCTGGGCTTGATATACGTCATGAAATCATCTAACATTAGCAGCCACAAGAGGCTCCGTACTTTGAAGTCAAACAACCATGACAAATTATGTCCTTTGTCAATTGGATGGGGCCTCGATGTGTGCCCTAACATGCACCGGCGGGGGTGCTTGCGACTCGTGTTGTTGTAAGCAAATTGCGGTAGCGGAGGGCATGCATGCATATAAAGAAGCGACCGTCACGATGACGCTCAAACACGCGAGGGCGGGAGGCAATCCGCGAAACACAAAGTTGACGTGTTCAACGTTCACGGCTAGGGAGGCCTCAGGCTGCCTCGAGGCCCACATGTTATCCAAATGCATCGCTTGACTTGGAGGGGGCGGCGTGCTTGGCCATCTCCATCAATATTGCCGTTACGTCTCTCCAACCATCATGTTTTATTCGCTAAGAAACTTTGTGGAACCCCCCGCGAACATATATGTTCAGTCCTTGACTATAAAAACCTGCTACCTAAACAAAGCAAATGAATAGATCTTATCAAGGTAGATGCAAATACGGGAATTAACAGTTCCTTTAAATTATCATGGCGAAATGTATTCCGTTTGTTTTCATCAATACTCAGAAAGGATGAAACAACATTTTTCATGTACGGCTCGCTTTTCCATACTCTTAAATGAGGATTGGTGGTTTCTTCCTGATATAGGCAATAAGAAAAGAAAAGTAAGCTGTAACACGAAAGTGAAAGTCTAATAAAAATGGCATTATATTTTATTCTCGACCCGAAACCGATTGATCTAGCTGTGAGCAAGTTTGTAAAAGGTGATGCATTTTTGTGGATTGTATACATCATGTGTCTGTGGCAAAAGACTTGGATAAAACGCGAAGCAGTGACTACGCTAGAATCACTTTGGCAAAGCTCGGATATCTTCGAGTGCTGTGACCATGCCATGCGTCTTCAATATAAGCACTCGTAATAATTATCGGTTTATGCGCCCAAATGTGAATTCACTGGAGTTTATCAAACCTTATTTTCGGTGCGTGTGCCAGCTTTTCCACGACTCATTTGATGCTCATCACAATCAACCCCGTCTGATTATTCAGTTCTCATGAGTCAGTTAATTTTCTCCCTGCACTCTGATCAAGATAGGTATTTGTCAGTTATTCAATTAGTTTGTCCCATTTAAATCCAATTCAAACTCTGTGACACACTCAAATGAAACATCCAACGGCCGCGCCCTACTATCGACTCGACGCAAACGTGCTGACGAATGCACATGAAAACTTGAAGCTTCTTGCAGGAATATTTTGACAGTCAAACGACATGAATGAGCTGCGTCTGTCATTTCTCCAAGCGGGATATCGTTGCATCACACGACAACAAGCTATTGCATGTGTTGGCAAAGTCATCGGATCATCACATTGAGGCGTGCATGTTCGCATGAGTTGAATCTTTGTGTTTATCCTTTTCTTCTATCACAGCTGCGCAGACAACAAGATTGCCGAGCCAGAGTGTCGGTGTATAGCTGAATGACGTACTCTTTAATACTGTGCGCACGTTTTGGTTGAGCTTTTTTAAGAATGCTTTTTAATTTCAGGCCAACAAATGCATAACAAGTGATTGCGCAACTTGATAACTTCTTAACATGATATGCTACTCGAGCCACTGCAGCCAAGTGCAGCTAAGCACGCACCAGCGAGGACGTCATAAGGTGAGATGGGGAGAGTGATAAAATGGGAAAAACCTACTGAGGACAGACAACCTACAAACACGAGACATTCCCCGATGTGCTTAGATTGCCATAGCACAGTCTACAGGGGCAATATGCCCAAACACGGAGGTGTGCTCCAGACCCCTAGAGTTCCCTTAGGTCCAACATGACGGACGGCATGACGGAACATGACGGAAGCAGCTACGTGATGCAGCGGGAATGCCCTTTGCAACTTCTAAAACCCTAAACATAACCTGCCTTTCCGCTATGCCACTCGCCTAGAACCTCACCCAGCAGCGGTTGCATTCGCCCTTGCAGTCACCGTAGCAGTCGAGGTTATAGCCCAGAATCTCGGGGCGCCGTCTGAGCGTGGCTGCGAGGGTGGCGCCCTTAATCTTCCACGTCTTCTCCAGCTCCGTCACGTTCGCCTTGAGCAGCCCGTCCACGCTGCAGCCGAACACGTTTGGAAACTTGTTGACATAAAAGTTTAGGTCCTGCCCTTTGATGCCTAGCTCGTTCAAGTAGTCCACGACGCGCTGTATCTGCTCCACGCTGGGCACCACCTCCACCACCTCGCCCCGCCAAAACCCCTGCGACGGCTTCCCCCACCCGAACGACCTCTCCAGAATCGTGTTTGCCCCATCAGAGTCAAAGCCTAGACTCTGCAGCATCTCCACCGAATCCTCCCAGGCTGCTAGCTCGTCTCCAACCAACGTCTCAGTCGCTGTCGCACGAGCCACCGCGGCGCCGCGCGACGACCCGCCCTGCTGTGCCGGCTGCCAGCACATCCTCACACGGCCACCACCTCCGTGCAGCGGCGACGAGCGTGAAATTGAACCGGGGGCTCGGCTACTACCCACGGTACGCCTACCAAGTGCGTAAGTGGATACGTGGCTGAGGGCAGCAGCAATCGGGGTAGACATCGTGGAGCTTGTACGAATGTGCTTCAGTTCAGTTACTCGGTAGCAGTGGGGCGCAAGTTTGTCGGCCGTTCAAAGGTATTTTGTTTCCACGCGCGGGAAAAAGGTGGCGAGAAATTCGGTAGTGTGGACTGTGGAGGGACTATCGGAGCAAATCAGTGGTCCCGCAGCTTCACGGAGGTTACGCTGATCTGTTGCGTTCGCAGTGTTTAGTATGAGCAGAGGCTAGGAAGCAGCGTCAGCTGTGCCAGCGTCGAGACTGGGAAGTCGTCGCGTGGGTCAGATGAGCCCCAATTCATCGTCCGCTGCGCAATTGCGACATATCGCGTCTTCAGTGATGATAAGTGGCGCCCATTTGAGCACTTGATTACAAATATCAAAACACAATACATATGCGTGCCCACGCGCTGAAAGGAAGAAAAGCGCTGCGCTGCGTCTCCTGCTAGTGTACCCCCCCCCCGAAAAAATATTGTCCGGACATGTAATATGTTGTGCCTATAATAGTAGAGAGCACGTAGCCCTCTCACGAGTCACGACGTCTAAGGGCCATTGTCCGTCTAAGGGACATGGCGAGGCCCAGGTACCGTCCGAGTGCAACATATATAGCCGCGCGCAGGGAAGCTTGTATGTATGTAGTTAGCCATCATTCCGTATGGCTAGCTAGGTCCGAGATTAGAGCGGGTGGTGCTGTGGTGTAGGGAGGATTTGTCGAATCAAGCCATGCACATAAATTCCGAGGAAACTATTTGAACTAAATACACATGTGTTGCGTCATGGGCGCCACACGGCCACACGCGGGTATTGCGCAAGCGCTCATACCAAGGTGCATATTGTTAAGTGAGCCACACCAGCAGGGATGTCCAAGACGAGACCGTTCGGACACACAAGGAAGGCCATCTCGCATGCCGTCAAAGCACAAATACAGCTTACCTACGACTTCCGCAGGATTAAGTGCAAGAAGGTATTGTCCGGAAAGGGGTCCATCGTCGCCGAGTGCCTCGTCTATTTTCGCGCTTTCGACACCACAATACATCACCGACCCCAACACCAACCAACGCCGTCGATGGTCTGCTCGCAGCACCGGAAGACAACCGTATCAAAGTTTGTCCTCACGAGGCAACAACTTTATTGTAAAGATCAAGTTGTGCAAACCCTCGTACAACTCAGCGCCGACATAGGCGACGGAGGCAACCCCGACCGACCACCATGCAAGATTCTTGAGGCCCCAAGGCCGGACAAGATCACAAGATCCACCATCCATTCTCTTGTGGAGCGTGTATAATGACAAGGAGAAAAAGGCAGGGCAAGTGAGACAAGAAGAAGCCACGAGCACCTCAAAACAAGCCCAAGCCCGACGCGTAAAGCTAATTGTGCGCGCTGCCGGATCGATTCATGCAAGGCAAGCTCATGCTACATTCGTCATCGCCTGCGTAAGAGGTGGCGCGAGTGGGAGAAAATCGGCGTGAGGGGCAAATACTATTATCCTACGTATTATTGTGGATCCGGAAGGGGGTTTCAATTTCCTTAAAACACTGCCGCCCGCCCCCATATGCATAATACTTGGCGGGTATGTCGTTGTTGGATGCCACGCACACCCGCCCAACTAAAATGTGTTAACGCTCATGAGACCCTTGGCTTGCTTGCATGCAAAAATGAAAGAGGACAACAATTGAAATTGAAATCGAAATTATTACAACAAGAAGAGGACAACACTTCATTTGGCCAAACGAACACCCTTGCTTTAAAAATCGCTATGAACAACTACATATCAAGCCATCATCAAGTTCTTTGGGGACATTGGCCCTAGAGTTTACGGATTTCGTACGTTAGTTTGATACCTCCACTAAGATACGGCTACATTGCTTTAAGACGGTGTCCATTCCCCCCTTCATGGCGCCATTCATTTTATTGCGAATTGGGATTTCTCAAGTTTTGGTGCCATGCCCTCCATCCCTCGCATTGTGTAAGTTGCATTTCATGTATATATCGCACTCCGAATGTTTTGCTCCGTGAGATGCATGGGCATTTCTCCTTTTCGCATTACTCGAATGGGCCGACCCCAAACGGATAGGCAAGACATTTTATGGTATGTGCCGGGACTGCATTCATTATTGTTCGCATGCTATTGGAACTCCAACAATGGCCTCTAATAAGTGGGGTTGGCACATTATGGTACAATTCTTGTGCAATTTTACGTTATGCACTCACGCTAGCGTCGCCTAATAGCCATGAGCATGATAATATAAGTGACGAGTTTAAGGTTTGTTTATAAATTTTGAAATTTGAAAGTTGAAAACAACATGTACCGGTGAAACCGGTTGCTGTCTCTGGGCCCTCCTTGCTTTGCATGTAAAAAGGTCTTAATTTCACTGGGGCTAGACCGTTAACCACTAATCCCGACCTCTCCCTAGGCAATAGCGATACCGTCTAAAACATACACGTAACGATGTATCAATTACTTTTTTATCTATACGTAGTGTTTTTGGATACACCATGAAAAAAAAAATGTCGCTAGTCTCCACGATACGCGGCATGCTCCAGCCGCTGCGGGGACGCTGATCAACGAGGCTGGTCAGCTTGAGCTTGTCGAGGCGAACCTGCCTAACCTCGGCTCATATGCGACTCCGGTCGTGCCGGAGCTAGGGGGGAAAGACAGGTGAAAAACCCCCACGCTCAGGCCGTCGTTGGTCCCGTCTCGATCCGTGCTCATCCCAGCCCGAGGTAGTAGTTGCTCCTTCCGACGCAGCTCACCACCTAGCCGAGTCTTTTCTCCTCCTTCAGGGGCTAGGAAGAGAAAATAACTAGGCTGCAGACGGTGTCCGGCTGGCTCTCCTGCCCCCGTGCCATATAATATCATGTCCCATGTCCTTGCTCCGTCTGTTTCCAACACCTATCTGATCGCGATGTGGCCGGCCGGACCCTCCCCCGGTGGTTATGTACGTTGTTATGGGGCCGCCTTTATGAGTAGTGTGCCGTTACGATAACCCTAGGCACACTACCTGAGGCAGCTTGTCGATAACCGGGTACCGACTAGGGGAGGGATGGGTCGGACACAAGGATCGAGTCGCCGCGCCACAAAAGGTGTTGGGTACGGGACTATTTTCCAACAACCCCCCGTACCGGGTTTTTCCGGCGGCGGATGATCCTAAGGACCTCCGCCGCCAGACGGTACCGCTCCTCCGGCTGCGACCGTCCTCCATCATGCGTAGCCTTCAGTCTCCCCCCCTAGGGAGGCATAAACTCAAAGGGTTGTCGGCAGCTAGCGAGCTCCATACAATGGTGTTACTTCCCATCTGTCCGCCGCCATCTCCAACACCCTCGTCCCAGCGCTAATCCGTCCGTACCCTTCTTCGCCAAAAAATACTTCGCAGACGTCGTTCCTGCCGTGACGGGAGAGTATCTATGAGTATTTAGTCGCTGAAAAAACATATCGGATTGGCCGAGCGGCAGATCCCTGTGCCGGTGTACGGATATCATGCTTTTCCAAAACCCTCCGTACATCGCTTCCCGACAGCTGATGATCCCGCGGATCGCAACTATCGATACCTCGTTCAGCCCCCTACCGTGCCAAGCTTGGTACGGCTACGGGGTTACCAACGCCCACCGCGCGGAGGTAGAGGTAGGTGCCGACGGGCATGCGAGCGCACCCCCCTCCGGGGCCGCGGCCGCTGCACAGCCGGCGGGCGCCAAGGTTTGTTTTAACCTTGAACTCTCAGTCGTGCTTGCTAATACATCACATTCGAGGAAGAGCTCTATCGCCTTGTCACGCGCGTCGGCACAGCATCCGAAATCGATATCCCTACCACAATCGAGACTCACAAAAAACATATGGACAACCCGGGAAGAACTTCTTGATGCCCTACACACTGCCTTTAACACAACCACATAATTATACTCCGACCCCCTTAATAAATCACCGGGCTCAAAAACCTACCACTCCCTCTACCCCTCTACCCGGAAGATATGATCTTCGCCTCTAGCGGTAGCAATGCCACCTTCGCTTGGCACATGACCAACATCGCAAACCCCGAATACGACCACACGTGCATGCGACGAGCTATGGAACATGCCATAGCCACCGCTCATTGACTGGAACCACACACTCCATCGGCCACAATACTTGTGTTCCCACATTGGCAACACACACCTCCTCTATCACATGAAAAGTACATCTCCTCGCCGTACACACACCTCCTCTGCCACCTCCTAGCCGACAGGAATACATTCCTCCCCCCTAACCAACACACATACATCCATGCACTCACCCCCTTCGGCACTAAACATGGAGTAGATACATACCTCGTGTGCGACATTCCTGCCCTACACTCCCTTCCCTCGCTTGACACACTCGACACACTACACCGTGCCATCGAGCACATATATAACACACACCTACCCTTCTAACCTACCACATGCACGCACTCCACCCCCAACTCTGAATACAACCTCCGCAAAGCTGGCATATACCACTCCCCACCATCAAACGTACACCTGCGCACCTACGTACCCTCCACCGCACGAACTACCACTGCCTTCCACTACCATGCGACCCTGCCCACGTTTGGACAGCACTTGTTTATACAAACGGCTCTAAAAAATGGGGCCGCAGCTACTCACACTTCCACAAGCACCTCTATCAAACTCCTAGTCACCTCATCTACACCACAAACCCATACCATTAATAGGGCCGAACTTGCAGCCATAGACCTGGGACTCAAACTAGGACATCATGCCCTCCCATAAGACAACGGATGCTCCCTCTGCCTCATCTAAAAGTACATTTGGAGCCACACACCATGCAACAAAACCCCCACAGAGAAATACTCTCATCTATCCTATGTACACTCAAAACCCGCACCACGGCCGGTATGACGACACATATCGGTAAAATAGAAGCACACAACAAGTCTGGGGGCAATGACATTGCTAATCACTCAGCAAACACAGTCGCAGACGACCAACCCCCTTATGCAACATACTTCAAAGGCGCCCACACACGTCGAGAACAATGGACATGGCCGTACACCACCCAACCTGACGAGCCTAACCCTCCTAAGTCCCTAGTTTACACCAGCCTCAAAACAGATGCACGAAATTATTGTCTCGCCTCCACCATCACTCCCCTCCACCACTCCACCAAACATGGCGACCTATTCGCCGCTGGCAAAAGAAATGAGCAGATTTTACCTACCATGGTCGACACCCATCCATCACATTCACTCAATTCACGCACAAAATGGAAATTGTGTGGGGCGTTAACAACACCCGCCTCCTCCCTTGGAATAAAACTCTCAAATGCCCAATGTGCGGCCAGTTAATTGGGTTCGGCCACATTGCAGGCAACTGCCCCTCAATGTTAGGCCTCTAGCAAGACCGCCACAATAGTGAACTCTAACTCCTACTCACAAAGTATCACCGTCAACTTCGGTAATACATCAATTAAACCACTCACATCCCACACATTCAGCGTACCACTCCCTCAAGTTGACACACCCTCCTTGCATCACAGTCAAATGACCACTCATAGAGTGGACGCCAACTAAGGCCTCGGCCATTTCTCCCTAACCCGCTGCCCCGCATCCTTGCAAGAGGGTATTCTGTCCACCCAACTCAGATCACCAACACATAAACCCGATTTTATTAGACTTCTAGAACCCCGCCTCGTCGGCCATACCCCCTCTACTCCTCGCAGATATTCCTCCATTCGTAAAATTCAGATAGGAGAATGGAAATATTGCAGAGATAATAACCTTAAAGACACCCACCACCTCGTCATATAAAAATACACCCCTCTTGCAAACGCACTCCGCTCACACTTGCGAGGCACACACGTGGGCATCGTACCCATATTTATGAGCCGCACCGGCACACCCCACTCCCTCACATACACTAGCATCACTACCCTAATCAACCCTAGAACTGACCCACCAGACAAACCCTCCAATACCCCAACCCGAGACACTACCCGCATAGTCTCCGGCTTTCACACACACTATGTCCAATGGCTCCACCATCTTCTCCGCAACTACCGTATCAAATCCTTTACCACTTACAAACAACTTCTTTACCAACATTTCTAACCCTACCCACCCATCTAGAACCACATCCATCCCTGCCATGCCAAGAACCTCCTAGGGGGGAGTAAAGCCCACAACACCTTCGGAGAGGATGGACAAGGAGACCCCCCGGCCTGAATTTTGTATTCAAAGTCCTACATGGCATATGCAAGTAGGCCCTTAGACAGCAGCCAGAATGTGCCGCGAAATTGTTGTAAATCATTTTCGTTGCATTTTTTTGCATGCTAAACGCCGGCTGCAGAGGGTGCCGATGAGGGCTTACCTCCCAGTCCAATATCCCGGGGGCGCAAAAATAAAATTCAAAATTAAGTAGCGTATCACTGGGGTTGACCGCGACGCCACTCGCCTTCGAGGTGAGGCTCCTAAAGTCCGGCCGTTGGCTGCTGGCAGCGTTTTGTCGCGGTTAGCTCATTGTCACGCCGTAGCGCGGATAGCGACTGTCGCGGCCGACCACCTAGGCCCTGTACAACGATCGGTTTTCACCAAAGCGGGTATCGAGCGAGCCATTCATACCACTCGCATTGGCCTACAAGCTATTCCTGATTGCCGCCTTCTAAGCTTGGACATGGAAAACGCCTTCAACACCATTTCCCGCCGGAGTTTCCTTGCGGAGCTGTACAAGAACCATGACTTGCATTCCATTATCCCTTTGGTTGAGATGATATATTCACGGGACTCCACGGTGTATTACTTCGACCCCAACGATGCTTCGCTCCTACACGGCACGGTTCAATCTCGTACGGGTGTCCGACAAGGAGATCCTCTTGGCCCGCTTTTGTTCAACTTGACGATAAGCACCCCCCTTTGGAATATTGGAGAACGGTGCAAGGATTCAGCGGCGATCCAAGCCTTTTCTGATGATGGCAAGTATTTGATCAAA
Organism: Tetraselmis chui; assembly: GCA_026401115.1. Classification (NCBI taxonomy): domain Eukaryota; kingdom Viridiplantae; phylum Chlorophyta; class Chlorodendrophyceae; order Chlorodendrales; family Chlorodendraceae; genus Tetraselmis; species Tetraselmis chui. The sequence goes on from JAPMLY010000827.1 coordinate 80,534, forward strand.
ACGCCTTTCGTCCCGACTGTGATTACGGTGGCTACGGAGGAACTGAGGAAAGTATGCTCGAATGTTCAACCAATCAAATCTTCGTGCATGGTACCTCCGGATACGGCCCTTGAACTTGTCGAGGTGATACGGGCGATGGTCCCCGTTGTTACGGGTACTAGTAACCTTGGAGCCCCTTTGGCGATGGATTTCTCGATGGCAGACGGCCCTCAAGCGTCTCATAACGAGAACTATGTTCACTCTTGGCTGCAAGACACCGTTGAGGCTCATCAACTCCTCTTGGACAAGATTGTATGCTTTGCTATGTCGGACTTCGGAGGGACTCACGCCGCTTTCCGCTTGATGATCACGTGTGCGGTACGCCGCTATGGTTTCTTGCTCCGCACCCTCCCCCCAGATATCTGCCGACCGTACCTTGCTACTGCATATAGGGCCGTTCGTGCGGCGTTTCTTTGGACGCACAAACACTCGATCAACTGAATTGTGCTAAACGACAGCTCTCCCTCCCGGCGGAGTTTGGGGGGCTTAATGTACCGTCCCTCGAGCTCGACGCCGAACCTGCTCACTATGCTTCATTCGCTGCGACCCTCGCCAACCTGATTACTGATTACGAGTCCGAGTCGCTAGGTCCTTTGTACGGTCTCATCCGACAGGAACTACTGAATGTTGCCACTTCTACTTTACCGTGGGCGGTCCAATTGCGCAATTCGTACGACTCTATCTCCACTATGGGCGGGTTTTCGGAATCGGAGCTTGTGGTGTTGACTAACACACTCAACCAAAACCTTTCTGATTATGCCGGGCCCGATGTCGAGTTGGTGGTATCTACGGTCAACAATGCGGTGGCACCCGCTACCCAAGTGACTAGCCTACAACTTCCGACTCCCGATGCTCTCACTCGCTTGGGAGATTCTGGGGGCCACATCCAACGGGGCATTTCGCGCATTCTTCGTGCCCGGGCCTACCTTGACCTCTTGGCGTTATGCAGACCTTCCCCACCGGACTATATGAGGGTGATTTCGGGTATGGGTCGCGGGGCTTTGGCTCTCTTTTTCGCTTCACATGAGTCCAGTTTTAAGGTGCCATCCGATTGCTATATAATGGCAGCCCACCGGGTGCTTGGCTTGACTGCGGAGCGCGCCGCTCATGTTCGAAAATGCCCTCGGTGCAATGAGGCCCCTTCAGAATCTCGCGGGTATGGATCTTCGTCGACAATATCGAGCATTTTTATGTCGGGTGAGCGCTCAACAGCCGCTATGCTCATGGACCATATCCCCCGGTGCCCGTGCTCTTGGTATATCATTCAACTCCACGACCGCATTGTCCACGTGCCTGAAGAGTTCATGCTTGAAGCGGGGGCTACTAAGGGCCGGGACTTGCGGTTGGAGGTCCGCCGTATTCGGTCGGGAGCTTCACGTGATCGTCCTGGGGATGTGGTTTGGTTGGACTTCATGGCTCCGCACCGCCATCTTGTTGTTGATGTGACGGTTACAAGTGCTCGCACGAAAACCAACGTTCCTCGTATAGGTGCTCGCCTTCCACTCCCTAGCAGCCTTGCATTGGGAGCTCAGCAAGGCTGTTGTGAGATCCCCGTGGTGGGCATGATAATGGACACATCCGTACGTTGTACTCCGGGGGAGTCTTGGCCCTACTATCTCGCCAATAGTGGATGTACTGCGGGAGCCCGTTGCTCGGGCAGTACGGGGGTATATATATGAGATATATCCCCAATGGGTACCGACTTTTAGGCGCGGTACTTGGTTACGGCGTACGGCTCCGGACACGGAGGTGCCGAGTTCGATCCCCGGTGATGGCATTTCCGCGTAACCCTTTCACAGGTTATGGGCCCTCCGCGTATGACGCGGGTTTGTAGGGTTTGACCGGAGTTGATCGGATGGTGTCCATTAGGGGGAGTGTTGTGAGATCCCCGTGGTGGGCATGATAATGGACACATCCGTACGTTGTACTCCGGGGGAGTCTTGGCCCTACTATCTCGCCAATAGTGGATGTACTGCGGGAGCCCGTTGCTCGGGCAGTACGGGGGTATATATATGAGATATATCCCCAATAGGTACCGACTTTTAGGCGCGGTACTTGGTTACGGCGTACGGCTCCGGACACGGAGGTGCCGAGTTCGATCCCCGGTGATGGCATTTCCGCGTAACCCTTTCACAAAGGCAAACTTGATGCGGACCTCCGCACTTCCGCTTTGCTTGGCACGCCTTCGGTTCAGTCGGTCCATGACTACTACCCCTTCGCCATGGAGGATGGGGACCGGTTGGCGCCGATGGCGGCTGAGTTGGTCGATCGCTTGGCTATTTTGGTGGCTGTTCGTCGCTTCCCTGGCATGGGGGCCGTTGACTCTCGTTCCTTGCGCTCTGACAGTTATGTCCGTATTTAGCATTTTGTTCGCCGATCTATTTCTCTTCCGTTTCGGCGTTTTTTGGGGGATGTGCGACGAGAATTCATGCAACGTCTTTCTGCTGCTCTTCATGGCACTCTGGGTTCTTATCTCCGCGACGCTTTTCAGGAGGGCAGTGCTGGTGCTGTGGCATGCCTTCCTGTTCCTCGGGCTTAGGTTTTTTCCTCCTTTCTTTCTTTTTTCTTTTGCTTGGTGGCCTCCACTGCTTTTTCTTGTAAGAAATTTTAGTAGCGTATCACTTAAACCTGTATACATACAAAACTGCTAGTACGGCGGGTCCTACTAAATGTTTGAAAAAACGTACATGTATCCGTATCTGTACGATACGAAGTGAGACGAGAGGGACGCGAAGTGCGGATGCGTTGACGACCGGAGCAGAAAATATTGACCGTCACATCACATCATCCGCCGAAAACATCTCACCACTCACTGCCGGGACAGCGAAAGCACCCACACCGTCAGCTCTACCTCGTTGTCCTCACGCGGACCGAACACCTCCTACAGATTGTGAGCAAACATTCCGCGCTACGTTACATCCCGGGTAAGGAAACACAACACCGTAGACCACACGGCGGAGCTGCGTACTCGAGAGCACTTCGCCTGCGATGGTGGCTCACCGCGCGGCGAGCAGCAACGTGGGCACACTCTTCGCAATGCAAAAGCGAGCGGTGCTGCTGCAGCGGCTTGCGTCGTACGCGCAGCAGCGCGGCCGGGCGGATCTTCGCTTGGAGAAGCTCCTCGAGTTCTGTAACCTTGTGGAGAACCGTGTCCTGGCGCACAGCGCGTTCCCGTCTGTTGCACGCGAGGCGGAGTTTGAGGCGCTCATGGTGCGACACAGTTCGCCGCCCTTTCTCGACGCCCTCTCCTTCCCGCCCCACCTTCACCTGATCTATCTGAAACTTATGGGTTTGAGTTATTTCGTAGGCTCAATTTCTGGAGGCGAAGCAGGAGCTAGTACGTGCAGGCTGGGAGACGAAACACGTGGAGACGCCGTCGCCGTCAAAGAGCCCGCCCACGTCGAGGCCGGGTACTGGGAAGGTAACGGGCGTCGTGCAGGCGGGAAAGAGCGAGTCGGCGACGCGGCCGGGGCGGCGCCTTTCAACCAGTCAAACAAGAGACAGCATCACGCCACGTGAGGTGCTGTTGTCGAGGCTTGGGGAGCGTGCGACGGCGGATACGTCCGCCAGCACGCCGCGCTACTCGTCGCCCCGGGAAACGAAGAGCTTTGTAAAGGAAGGGAAAGAGGAGGAGCTGTCTTTGCGGGAAAATGCACGGCAGCGATTCTTACAGGTGTCAGCCACTTATACCTTGATAGAGAGCTGGGAGTATAGAAAATTTACAGAGGGGATGCTATTTACGGTGGCATTAAAGAACGAACATCCACACTAACTGATCGCCGGCTGATGCAGGTTAGTGCACAGAAGGAGCGGGCGGCCCGTCACCGCCGGTCGTTACTGGCTCAACGGCAACACTCCGCTGCTAGTAGCTTCTCCATGCCTGGCAGCCACTACTCAGAGAGCTGGGCATCCGAGGCTGAACCCGCATCCAGCAGGACTACCCTGACGGCGGCTAGTAGGCGTGATCTGGATGTCATGGACGTCGATAGCGATGCGTATGTCACCCCCAACCAGCACCACACGCCTGCAGCAGGCAGGAGTAGCGTAACAGGCTCCCTACACCAGCGGGCGTCTCTTCAGGAGACCTTGGACGTTACGCAGGATGTGGACTGTGCCCCTCTGCCGGAAGGCAGTAGCCTCAGTCTTCTGACGTTCCTTTCAGATATCGCCAGTGGTATGATTTCCCTCCCTTTCTTCATATTATCTACTCGATATTGTCTGCTCCGCTTCGAAGTCCCTAGTTGATGTTTTCTGTCACGTTCTGTATATAGGGCTATCGCACATGAAGGAGGTGCACGCGTGCGTCCTGGACATACAAGCGAAGCTGGGCGGGGCGTCAATTACCTTCTCCCCCTCGCCGCCACGCACGCGAGAGAAAGCGGCCGAGGGCAGCCCAGTGGCTGAAAGCCCAGGCGGAGTATCATCTGCCACGCACAGTGAGACTGCGCGGGGAGACACGCTGGATCAGGGACCAAGCTTTTGGTACATGACAGAAAATGTTCAGTCAATGAACAGCAGCGGAGATGGGTGTTCAGGCAGTGTTATCCGCGGGTCACATGGTGCCACATGTGAGGCGGAGACGGCATCCGCTCAAAGCGCACTAGCGCCCGTTGATAACAGTCCGCAACTTGTTCAAGACAAGCAGAGTGGGAACCACCTCGCCCAAACACCCGACTCTGAGGCGACCGTTAGCTTGTATAGTCCGATCAGCCAAAAACAGATGTCGCAAACGTCATATGGAATGGACATCAGTCCTGTCAGCGATGCCTTCTCTCCAACCCAAAGCCGTCCAAACCCCGACGGGGCTGAAAGTATACAAACCCCCGCCACCCTGACCAGCCACAAGGCCACCATCCCCAGCTCCTCCTATGGGTGCGATAGTAGGGATCCCTCCCCCACGCACCCTCTCAGTCAACAGCAAGTGGCGGACAGTCCTGGCCCTCCTCTCAGCCCGCATGTTGTCTCACGTGGCAAGGCAAGCGTCCCAAGCTCCCCCTCCTGTGACTGCGACAGTCGGGAGGCTTCCCCCCTGCCGCCAAGCCCAGAGGCAACAGACAGTCCCGACACACCTCTCAGCTCGCAGCTCATCTTGCGAGGTAGACGCAAACCCAGTAACCCTCTCAGCAGCCCTGTCAATTCTCTAAAGCTGGGGACTCCAGAAGGCGCAGCACCGGTGAGCAATCATGATGTAGCTCTCTTCGTGGCTCCCCTGCCGCGGAGTAATTTCGTGTGCTCTGGGGTAATTGCAGAATTATCTGTTCTAACAGTACTTTCTCATTATTCCTCTGCTTGTTGCCTCCCAACAGGCTGCAGGAAGGGATTCTGCGGAGTTTTGGTCCACTTGGCGCAGCCCTTGTGCCCATCAAGGACCACTGGCATTGGGGGATGTAGATGCTACGATGGGACCTTCCCCGGGCACGCGACAGAGTGTGGCGCTGGACGAGATGCATACGAGTGGCGAATTCGTGCGAGCATCCACTGTGTATGAAGCTGTCGTGTCCCACAACGAGCTGATGTCAGAGCGGCAGTTCGCGAGGCCCGAGGAGAGGATGAGCCTTGGCAGTCAGCAGAGGCCAAGTCAGGGGGAGTCTCAGGGTGAACTGGCTTCCACACCTGTCACTCAGGAGGTGCACGTGGTGTGCACTGGCGCGAGGAGCCGCACGTCTGGGGGCGTTATCCGGCAGGGCGTGAAGGCGCGGGAGCTGTTCAGCCTGGAGAAGGAGATACAGGAGCTGTCGTTGGGGAGCGATAAGAAAGAAAGGGGGCAAATCCATCTGGAGGGTGGCTTCCGTCGCTGGCAGGCGCCTGCTTTGGCGCGTCATCCTAAGCGGTAGTGATTTGTCAATCTCTTTCCGCTCCCTTTGGGTTGCTTTGATATGTAAGACGTCCTAACTTAGCTCAAGACTCCAATTCTTTCCGAGTTGAATGATTTAAGAAGGACTGTCGTTTTCAATGTAATTTTGTCCCAACCATGAAATATATACACTATTGCGTCAATGCGTGCTTCGCATTGTGTCTTACTGCTCCCGACTTGTGCAGTTTGCATTCTCGGCGGGGGGGTATGTAAGACGAACGGGGGATAAGCTGTGTTGAAAGAATAAAGAATTGATTTACAGGGGTTGGATGGGTGGTCTCCCCGGGGGCTTGTGACTGCGCGAGAGGCTGCGAGCATGCAGCGGCCATACGTTCTGGAGCTGCCTCCCAGAATGGCTGACCTGGTCGGGATATAGAGATTAAGGGTAATGCGCAGTGCGTGGGGATATGACCGTGGCTGCTAGGTCAACGTGGCGCGATCTAAATTCAGATGCAGAGGATGAAGATGAATGAAAGAATGTCTGTGTCATGAGCGCTATTGAGATCGCGACGTCAGAGGCGCTGGAACCACGAAAGGATGGCGTTGCCCACCAGGTGGGTGCTCTGCGAGTTTTCCGTTTCGACGGAAACAATTATGCTCAGGTCCGTTGAGTACACGTACTCCGGCCTGATGGTGATCGTGACCTTCCCTCTCCACAAAAATCCCAGAGCCTGATCAACATTCGCGCTCAGCTCCGAAATCTGACCGGCAAGGTTGCTCTGAATGGTCGGGATGTCGAGCCCTTGGGACGCCAGCCGTGCGACGACGGGGAGTGTGCCGGCGTGTGAGCACATAACACTCGCCTGCTTGTTCTCATCAGGGAAAGGGATACACAGAGGGAAGCCGGTCTGGAAAGACACTTCGTAAAACTGGCCACGATCGGGAGCAGAGAAGGTGAGCAGCTGGAAAGCATTCATCGCCTGCAGCGGAGTGTCGCCGAATTGGATACCCTCCAGCAGCGCGATGTCATCGCAGCTGTTGATACTGGTCAGCGAGTCACGCCCCAGCTTCTCGCCGTACTCGTTGATGTCATAATGTAGGGGTGCCTCCTTTGTGGGTGTGTTTCCGGTGCGGATGACGCATGCGCCCGTGGATGACAGAAAGCTGTCGGCCCACAGCGGCTCATCTCGGGTCAGCAGGGGCGAAACGGCGGAAAGCAAACTTTCGGACGGTGACATTGGGAGCTCGGTGCATGGGAGCTGACCAATTATACCGCACTTGCTGTAAAGGTCGTCGACGATCGCCCTTGCGGCGCCCTCAACAAGACAAGACAGCGGACCCAGGCTCGGGTCTCCCGTCAGGAAGTCGAGCTGGTTGTCGCCCTCTGACTGTTGGAACAGATCGTCCAAATCATCGTCAAGGAGACCAGTCGGAAGCAGGAGATCCATGGAGTCGTCCTGCAAGCATTGACAGCGAAAGCATTAGAAATGGTCGTAGTACAAGCGTAGAAGTCGACTCTTTATCCGGATATTTCTTTTTTCTTTATTGCGGACAGCGATTGTTAATCTTTTATTCAAAAACTCACCTTGGGTCCGATTAACTCCGTGTTCCACTGATGCTCTGGCATGCTCTCGACTTCGGTCTGGCCATGACCTTCGGAATCATCGCCGTCGGCGGTTTGGGAGTCCCACTGCAGGTCGTCTGTTGGCGTGACCTCCGAGGTGGTGACTGAAGCGGGAGGGCTGACGTGCACGGCGGACTCGCGACGCGATCCGGAAGGCACACCTTTCCTCTTTGTAATTCGTCCCCTGCTCGATTTGGATATCCTCCGGCGACGGCACGCAGGCTTACCACAGCGGCGATCAAAATCCCGGACGTATTCGCGCAGCTTTAGGCTTCCGTGCTGCATTGTCGAAATTTTCTTGGCGTCCTTGTTGCGACCGGCGCTGTTAAAGATGTTCTTGATGTCATTCTCGGCCCGCCGGCCCCTCGCGGTGCACGGGAAACGCTTTGTGATCTCCGCCCACTTGCTACCTCCGCACTCGGCATAAACGGACGAGTGAAGGTGAATGAGAGCCTCCTCCTCTTCTTCCGTGAAAGGCGACTTGTCTAGCGTAGGGTCCACCTGGAGTGAGGTGTGGGTCCGCCGCTTTCTTAGTCCAATGTTTTTAACGTATTGTGTTTTTTATTATTCCTGGGCCCGTGGTCGTGCGACAAATTACCCCGCGACGTCTTATCACTTCTATCCTGCCAGCGAGCGATAGGAGGGCATCGAGGTGGTCCTTACGTGATTCAAGAAGCGTTCTCGGCACTGCTTCCCGGTTTTCTGAGTCGTTGGAGAGAAGGTTGTGTTGAGAATCTGCGCAATGTACTGCCACTTGGCTCCATATTTCTGTGCGAGACTGTTAGCAAAAATCCCCAGTCAGATATACGCGCCGATGTAATACCCCGCGCTTTTCTTGATCCCGTACGGAGACGACAATCCTTACAGCCCGGTATCTTCGACACAAAGCCCGTGGAATCGCTTACCATCTCAGCTGCTCGTCTTCCTCGGGAGTGAAATTGATGCTTTTGCAAATCTTGTTCTCTGTTACGTCAGCGAACATCGCGGCGTCCGCCATCTTGTAGCTGGGCGTGCTGTACATATTGTAAACGGTACGGGGTACCGAGTGTCCCGACAGCGAACAAATGAACGCCGCTGACTCCCGCGCGCGTGCTGATCGTGCACCTGAATTCCTTCCGCCTGGTTTCCACCTGGGCTCGCAATCAAGGGGGATACGTAGCTGGTATCAATTGCCTGTATGCCTCTAGCGGGCCTTGAGTATTCTCAAGTAATGGGATTGCTCTTTGGCCAGCGGGTTATAGATCCGGACTGAAAAGGCACAGAGGTGCGTACCACAAACAGCCGAGGTGCGACAAGCACTGAAATTTCGAAAAGGAGAAGGGAGGGGGGGAGATCGTTGCGCACAGGTTGCTTATGTAACGCTTGAATGGGTTAACGTCAGGAGAATGCGGACAACTGTGGAGGGGGAGCAGTTGTCGTCAAACGTCACGAGCGTTTCCGATGAGTAGCTTGTCACTGTACGTAATAGTACCGAGTTGTTGCGTTGGTAAAAAGACGCTCACGTCAGTTCGGAATGGTAAGATGTCGAGAGGAAAAAATGGCTCGAATCTGATTTGAAAGCTGTATACTGTCGCATTCCTGTTGAGTCCTAAGGTGGGGCTATGAGTATTGCAACTTGTGTGTCACTTCACTAACGTGAAGATTGTTACAGGATGTCCGTCGCAGGGGTAAGAAATGTCGCAGCGTCGGGAAACAACGGGGCGTCTCACCAACCTGAAGAATGCCGAGTGCGTCACAGGCGACGAACAAAACCTCGCGAAGTCCGAAGTGTGGAAGGAAGAAATTTCCTTAACCCAGCTCAGCTTATTCAGCTAGCTTGTAGGGAAGGTGTGCGAAATGATAGAAAAAATGGACAACGCTCGACTTTGAAGGGATCGGTCGTCAGCGTCCTCGAAGCGTTGCACGCGCGGTGGCTCGGGACATGGCTGTTCGCTTACCGCCGCGAAGTGAAATGTCACACGGATCATTCGGTTAATTTCATGCCGAATTCCACTTTTCCCGGACGTTCTACTAATATACTGATATTTAAAATAGGGATGAAATAACTAAAAGCAGGGGTCAAGCAGCTTGGGCATCACAGTACTGCATTGTACCCGTACGTAAATGTTTAATTGTTCTACTTATATACAGGTAACGGCCAGTGACTTTATTTTTAAATAGGTCTAATCTAAATTTAATGTCTAATGCAAATAGGTCTAATTATTTGTAAATAGTCAGAATGGATTTGCGCACGCGCTTTATTACAAGCAAGCAAATGTACAAATGAAGGCGCAAGAAAAGCGAAGAAGGCGGTGTTATTGAGGGAAAAACGTGGCAACAGGGTAATTAAACCCCGACCCCGGACAGGACAATCTAAGATATTGCATATGACATAGACCCTATGAGAAAGAAACGCGGAAGAAATCAAGTAGGTACATGCGAGACGGTAAAAAAAGTATGTGTGCGTGAACCAGTTCGAAAATTAGCCCGATACGCCGCGCGGGATTTGACGAAGAGGCATACGATTTATGTATTATAGAGCGGGGAAAGAAGACGTGGCAATGGAAGGCGTCCCAAACAGCATAGGAAGAAGCGTATGCTTGCTAGGTCATCCACGGCGGTAGACAATTCATTGGCGCAAGACGGTCATGCCCACAACGGACGCGTGCATGACGGCAATGCACGGCGAGGGAAAGCTTCAAATTATCGAGGCGCCAATATATGGCCCATGTGAGCGTAGCTCATTCGAGGCAATAGCAAGCATGAACATCTCCGATGAGGTGCAAATCGATCAAAATAATTTCGGATCGTATTCGGACTTCGATTTAGCGGCGTTAATTATTAAGGAGGCATGGACGGGCAAATAAGATTATGAAAGAAACTAGCGTATATATGGTCGCTACCTTGCAAGGCGTGCATCGATAGCTTGGCATCCGCTTGCTTGGTACATGTACATGCGCAGTTAAGAATGCATGCCTATAACTGCGGTTTCAAAACGGGACTCCGTACCTTCTATATTTACCAGACTAACTCGGGCCCGGCGCCCGCCGGCGGTGCAAACGGCGGCGGCACCCCCGGAGGGAGGTGCGCTCGTATGCCCGTCGGCACTCACCCTCACCTCCTCGTGGTGGGCCCTTGTAACCTTATAGCCGTGCCATGCCTCTCACGGTTGGGGGCTATCTAGGTGGGGTGAATCCGGGGATGTGATCCATGCGATCAGCAATTGTCGGGAAGCCTCGGTACGGAGGGCTTTCAAAAATAGTAGATGTACGCTACCAACGCCAAGACTTCCCGCTCGGACAGACCGTTATTTCTTTTTAGGCTAATACCTTATGTACTCCCTGGATAATCTCATGCTCAGGGAGCGGGACCTCTATATCACGAGTTGTTTGGCGGCGAGGAAGGTCCGGACAGATCTTCGGCGGAAGGTGGGTGTTGGAGTTGGCGGCGGACAAATAGGAACTAGCGCGAGGGAAAGGCGCTCGCTAGACGTCAACTAGCCCTCTGGATGTCGAGCCTCTCCCATGGGTGAGGCACGACGCGAAGCAAGTCGGAGGAGGGTCGCAGTCAGAGGAGCGGCACGGTTTTGCGGCGGAGGTCCTCATGATCGGCCGCCGCCGGAAAAGCCCGGTACGAAGGGCTTCAGTTAAGAAAAAATAGCGTACCCAATATATTTTGAGGATGGCGACTCGATCCTTGTGTTCGACTAGCCCCTTCTATAGTCGGTACCAATTATTGACATGAGTGCCTAAAGCAGTGTGTCAAGGGTTATCGCGACGGCACATTGCTCGTAAAAGCGCTGCCCTAAGAGCGTAAACCATTGGGGGAGGGTACGGACGGATTCATCGCGATTAGACATGTGTTGGAAAACAGACGGCGAAGGACCGAGGATGGGAAAAAATATGGCACGAAGGTCTCAGAGCCAGCCGATCACCGTCTGAGGCTATGGCCTTTCTCCTTCCCTACTGAGGGAAGCCTATGCTAGGAGACGAGCTACGACGGGAGGAGAGGCGACTATCTCGGACGAGGGTGTGTGTGGATCAATCGGGACCGTCTACGACCTGATCGAGGGTTTTTTCGCCTGACTCCCCACCCCCCCCCTTCTTCCCCGGCAGGGCCGGAGTCGCACATGAGCAAAAATCAAGTAGACCCAACTCGACAAGTGCGGGCTGATTAGCGCCATCGCAGCGGCTAGACCAGACCGCGTATCGTGGGGAATAGCGACACGTTATTTTTCACACCCGTCTTCAGAAAAATATTAAAAACTCGAAATTGTTTACGGGTATAAAGTTTAGATTGGATAGTCATCACAATAGAGAGGTTGGAATAGGCGGCTCTTGGCGGCAAACCCTAAACATAAAAGACCTATTTGGCAGTTTTCATGAAACGCCCAAAGACCATGCCGTATTATCGTTAACTCGGTATTGTGGTTAACCATTTTATTTTATCTTTTTGAAACGCACAGAATGCTTCCATTATAACAAGGCAGTGCATGCCACAAAGCAGAAAGAAGAAAAGAGGAGAAAAACCTAAGCTTAAGGAACATGAAGGCATCCCATAGCGTCAGCATTGCCCTCATGCAAAGCGTCGCAGGGATAGGAACCCAAAGTGGCATGAAGAGGAGGATAAAGACGTTACATGAATTCACGTCGCACATCCCTCCAAAAACGCCGAAAAGGAACAAAAGTAGTTCGACGAACGAAATGCTGCAAACGGACATAAATCTCTGAGCGCAAGGAGCGAGAGTTAGCAGCACCCATGCTAGAGAAGCGACGAACTGCCACCAAAATAGCCAAGCGATCAACCAACTCAGCCGCCATAGACGCCAACCGGCCCCCACCCTCCATAGCGAAGGGATAGTAGTCATGGACCGATTGAACCGAAGGTGTGTCGAGCAAAGCAGAAGCGCGGAGGTCCGCATCAAGTTTGCCATGCTGAGCTCCGAATGCTAGGCTGTCAGGGAGTGGGAGACGAGCACCTATACAAGGAACATTGGTGTTCGTGCGAGCACTTGTAACCGTCGCATCAACATCAAAATGACGGTGTGGAGCCATAAGTCTAACCAAACCACATCCCCATGACGATCTCGAGAAGCTCCCGACCGAATGCGGCGGACCTCCAACAGCAAGTCCCGCCCCTTAGTTGCCCCCGCTTCAAATATGAACTCTTCAAGTACGTGGACGATCCGGTTGTGAAGTTGAATGACATACCAAGAGCACGGGCACCGGGGGATATGGTTCATAAGCATAGCATTTGTGGAGCGCTCACCCGACATAGAGGCGCCCAAGACCGTCGACTAAGATCCAGACCCGCCAGACTATGAGGGAATTGTTAATCATTTCATTTCATAACTCGACCCCGTATCGCTGATTCGATGGTTACGTGTAATAAGGTAGCGGCTACATGTACTTTAGGTTAGCGAAAATTAATGTCGCTTATTTTCGGCTAATCTAAATGAAACGTAGCTCCATCTTCACTTGAATTAAATCTTATCCACGACGCCATATTTGTGGATGGCTAAGACAAGATGTTGAGCGTCGAGACATAGATGGAATCGATTTACACCTCCCTACGGTAACTCCCGATCCGTCGCAAACAAAAAATCCACGAGATCATCGCGTCGGGCAGCCTTTGAGCCGGCCGCCCGCCTCCAGCCTCTCGTCCGAATCCTGCCATCGCTCTATCACACACTCCTTGTCCAACGGCATTCACACCCAATGAGCCCGTCCCCCGGCGAGCTCCGCCGCTAGTAGTGGATCGTTATTAAGCGCCCACTCCCATGTCATTCAAAACCCCGTAGTGACCCACTCGATAGGAGGATATGGATACAAACAAAGTGACCCGATCGGTCCATGCTAAGGAGATGAAGCCGGTGGGAAGTTTTTGACTGCCTTATCCGCCCTTTATCTAGGAGATGGTGTTTTGAGTATGAGCCGGCCATGAGTATGGGCCCAAAGGCTCACCCCTTAGCCTAGGAAGCGGAGAAACATTGGCCCTTTATGCACGTTTTATAATCTACGGAGGGGGATTTTATATATTCTCAATACGTAGATTGAGCCCATTATCGCTTATCAATACGTTATATGGTGTTTTGCGTTTGCCGTCTTGTGCCTGTAGTACTAGTTGACGGATACACATGCTTGATCTCTTACAATGATTAGTCCCGAGAAGTTTCTATCACGATTAGTATGATTTTTGGTATGTTATGTCCACGGTCTACGACCTATTATATCGTTAGTGCGGGAGGGCCTTATGACGGGCAAGTGTTGTCTCAAGTGATTACGTAGTCCATGTAGAGCGCCTGCCGGCGGCGCAGCGGCTGCGGCCCCGGAGGGGGGTGCGATCGCATGCCCGCCGGCACCTACATTTACCTCCACGCGGGAGACCATCACTGCCGACTTCGGTAACAAACCATCAAGTCGTTCACCTTCCCCCCCCACCACCCACACCCCTCTTGACTATCACCCCCCTCATCCCACTCACATGCCCACCCGCCTTGTTGCTGCTGACGAAGGCCTCTCACCCGACTCCCTAACCTCGTGCACAGCCATCCTCCCCCCTAAGATTCTCCCACACACGCTACGACCCCCCGCGCACAAACGCGACTTTATCCGCTTCCTTGAACCTCGATTCGTCGGTCACACAAACGGCCGCCGCCGATACTCATCAATTAAAAAGATTCAGATAGGGGAATGGAAGTATTGCACGGACCACAACCTCTCCCACACTGCCCAATTGATTCGTGCCAAATACACCCCCTTCGCAAATGCCATCCGTAACCACTGGCCAGGTACAAAGGTCGACATCCTCCCCATCATCATGAGCCGCACGGGCACACCGCACTCATCCACCATCGCAAGTCTCACCTCTCTCCTCACCCTCCGCACCGACCCTCTTGACAAACTCATCTCCAAAGCACGACTCGACACATCTCGCATCCTCGCACAACTCCACACGCACACTGTCCAATGGCTACACCATCTCCTATTTGTATACCGCATCAAATCCCGCACGACCTCTCGCCGCGCCCCCGCAAATTGCACCTTCGCACGCCTATGATTGCTCTCCATTTTCGCCCTACATCGCACCCTCCCCCGGGGGGGGGGGTAAAACCCCCGAATACCCTTGGAGAGGTTGGATTTAGGTGGTTAACGGTCTAGCCTTGACTAGTAAGTTTCATGTATGGCATAATTGGGAGGGCCCAGAGACAGCAACCGGCGCATACGGTACTTGTTGTAAACCGGCGCATACGGTACATGTTGTAAACAATTTCAATTTCAATTTCAATTTCCGACACGAGCCGAGTCGAACATTTTCCTAGATTAGACATGCCCGACTCGATAAGCACATGTTGATTAGCCCAGATGATCTTCGCCCTCCATAGGCGGGAGCGGGCCGCTCGTCATTGTGGAGATAGCGACATCGTATTTTTCATATTTGCATCGTTAACGTAGCGATAGACAATGCATGTCCTTGTATGACTTATATTATGTTATTACAACCAAAGGAGAGGGATGGACAAGGAGACCCCCCGGCGTAAAACCCTAACCTCAGTCCTAGATGGCAGTAGTGGGTACGCCCTGAGACACCGGCTATTTTATTTGTACTTGTTGCAAAACAAATCGATTTAAATTCTATTGTTAGTCCATGTAACCGCGGGATTCATCGCAATCACATTGCCCGCCGTTAGTCCGTGATGCTACACAACCACAATGTCCAACATTCCTTGAAAATAAGCACCATGTCATCGACTTCAGAATGTAAAACTTACAACTACCATCGCCTCTTTCTCCCGTTTGTCGCCAGATCGGGGCGCGGTGAGCGGTAGTAATCGTTTGCCCAGCGGCCGAGGCCGTGGCCGCCGCTATGGCCCGGGCCACCAACACCTATTCCATGCTCTATCGTCGCCATGCATGCGCAACCGGGTGATCGGGAAGGAAGATTAGAATACCATAATAAGGTGTGGTAGCGGGTGCTAGGTGAATACATCATAACGGCTAGGAAGAGATGAGAAGGTGAAGTCCGGAATCAAATAAGGTGGATGATTGATGGGTGTAATGGTGGGATGGCGCGCTCCCGTCGTCGAACCGACGGAAGCGCAGGCAGTAGAGCAAGCTAATGGATGGAGAACTTAACAAAGGGAAATGATAACAATGGGCTATCCCGAAGCTTGCAACGACATAATGTAGAAGAAAAGTTTTGGGAAGGGGGAAACGAGGGGGGCGGGGGTGTCGACGTGCATCTATCTAGGGCGCTTGATTCCTTTGCAATGTTCTACATGTACCTCACTTTTCGCCACTCCACAACAAGCCCGCGAAAACAAGAAGTTTGACATGATGTGGAGATTTGGTAAAAAGTTGACAATATGGTCCTACTAAAATTCTAGTGATAATGATGTAAATTTTTCGCATATAGTCCGTCACTAGTGAAATAGGGATTTTCGCGTAGGGCGGGTGTTTATCATGTAGGGTCTCTAGGGTTTAAGTCTACTTTGGCTCGTTGAAAAGGCGGACCGAAAATTGTGTTGACGGTAAATTAAAGGGGGATGCAGGGCGCAAATGGGGCCCGTCCGGGCTACTATTTGACTTACTAGGCTTTGCGGCCTAGCCCCGATTTTTAGGCATACCCTGATTCGGGCGCTCCGGAAATTGGATTTATCCACACTTTGGTTGGTGAATACTCACGAAATTGGCGGGACAACATGCGGTTTTTTTTATCTCATCATGTTGTCCGAAAGCATGCGAGCACGTGGGTGTGATGGCAGATGCCGTTAAGCTTCTTGACTTGGGTGGGATTGGGGCCGAAAACCACAACTTGGGAGGTTTAAACCCCCCAAACTTTGCCGCACCGTGTCCAATTGAAGCAATCTTAGTTGCAAAAGTAAATCGTTCTCCAATTAAATATAAGTCTTCAGCTCGAGTTACGCGTGCCGGTCTAACTTTTCGTCAAATCTGCCGTCCGATGTCATCCAGGCCTTCCTAAAGCCAAGTGAAACGTTTTTAGGGTTTCAAAATCTGCCACATTCGCGCGGGGCTAGCAACCCATGGACAAGTGGTACCCGCACACTCGCTTCGCCAATACGCTTAGCAATCACCGCTCTGTATATCTTCTGTTCACGGTGTTGCCCATTTCATGCCCAAAATTGGCAAGGTGCCGTGCATGTTGCCGCATGCCAAAAAATACCCGTGCTAGGGTGCTTACAAAGCTCCATGCATTTTTCACGCCCGGCGATGCGCAAGCTTCATAGGCCAGCGATCCGCGCGCTAGGGTGCTTACACTGCAAGTCAACCGCCCCTCAAGCCCGATTGGTCCCTAGCCCGTGCTCCTTGGTAATATTTCCGGACATATGGCAAGAACACGACATGCCATTCTCAGTGTCGCCGCTATGAAGACGGCCGGTCGCATCAATCTCGGCGGATACTAGTGCAATTATACATACATGTTGAGAACTCAGTGACGAGTACCCTTCATGCTTGTCGCGACACTACGTGCACCGAGCTACGTATATAGGCGTGCATAAATACCATTCACATGCACGAATTTCGGCCCGCAAAATATGGGCCGTAAATCCAACGTATGTGCCCACATTAATTTGGGCTTGACGATAGAGGTGTCCATGTCCGTGAATAACGGGCCGTGGTGTGTTGTTCACAAATCATTATGCTACCCCCCAATTGAGTTGCATGGCCATCACGGTAGTGTGGGGCGGGTAGTTAAATGCGTGATGCTAGTAACGGACTATATGGGAAGAGTGAAGAGTATGAGTAAATCATGGCATAGAGAACTTGCGACACTTCCCGCGAGCATCTTAGGCGCAATTGCGGGCTGGTCGGTCGTGGCGTCGTCGTTTATCCTTTATTTCATTTTTGCGCCCCAGGGATATTGGACGGGCAGGTACGCCCGCACCGTCACCCTCTACCTACAGGAGGCGTTTACCTGAAGGGTTCACGACCCTGAACGTGCAAATTCTGTGAGCTGTCATCCATAATAATGTTTTAGTCGGTAGGTAGGATACGTGTACCCGTACAGTGGTTAACAGTGCAGAAAGTAAAAGGCGACAATCCAAACGCCCGGAGAGGGGCTCGAACCCTCGACCACAAGGTTTCACCCTTAATGTAAGAGCCTTGCGCTCTACCGACTGAGCTATCCGGGCTCGTGTTGTGAGTTGAAAAATAAGTAAATATAATGTTTTAAAGTCTTGCGCTTTCCACCATGTGCGCTGAAAAGGAGCATTGCATGCTGACAACATAGGTATGAAACCGAACACCGAACAGCAGCACTGCGCCATGCAAGTTCTCATGTAATCCTCATCATCTCTGCCAAATAGTTCATCAATCGAAAGGACAACATCGCTAGAAAGAACAGCACGAATGAAATGTTTAGGAGCAGCGATTTGAATATAAACGGATGAACTTGAATATATATTGCCAGTCGAAATTTAGTGAGAAGCGACGGTATGCCTGATCGTAAGTAAAAGGAGAATACGAGGTCTAAAGTACCAAGACAAACATCGTATAAACCTATCATCCAAAGGGCAGCACAGCACGGCACACATTCGCTCTGCGGGCAGTCAAGGTTTCGAAATGATCTGTGGTCGTCGTATTGATATTGATATTCGTTATTTATTTCAGGCGCTATGTGATTGAAGTAAAACAAAGCAAGGCCTCGAAAAAAATACGCATGAGCAGTGATCAAGGAGGGAAATTGGCATTACAATTTCATTTGCCTGTCGTCCGTTGTGGTATCGGGCCGCTGCTCTCGCGGAAAGCGAGCGCTGCACGTCCCCGTTTGCGCATATTATAGGTCAACCCTTACAGTACCATAGTTTCATTCCTTCCCTTTTTCTTCCGTGGATGTGTGAGTTTCTAATCTTACGCAATTTTCATTCCAAGCAGAAATGAGCAAGATTATACCTCAGAAAGAGGGAAAGCAGAACGAGAAAAAAGAGCTCCGCAATAATGTACCGACAATAATAACCCACAATGCACACTAGAAAAGGAAGGGGGGGGGGGTACTTCTTTATCATAATATATGTCCTCATGGAAAACCTGTTTAAAGTACTGCTAGTTGCCTCTATCTATCTCCCAACTAGGTCCGAAAAGCCTATGTCAACAATAAACCCTTAACCTTGTCGTGCTATTCTCTTGCTGCATTGCCAGGTGCTCATTTGACCTGGCAACATCTCATTTGCAGTAAAACAATGAATTGGGCAAGAGTAGGTTTGTAACAGGGGGGGCCGAGTTTTAGGGTTTACAAACCGAAAGCAACCAGTAAAACCTGAACCGCCTTAATGCACGCCTGCAGGACTTTGAATTTATATACAATATATAACGTTATTCATCTTCACTATTGAAATTGAAATCGGGCAGTGGTGACTGATACCTCGCCAAGGCGTACAGCTACCTCTTGAACATGAAAAGGTCACAGCAACAAAGACAGAAGACAGTGCCAATTATGGCCGAGACGACGACACGGCGATTCTTAAACAACACAGCAGCATAATCAAAACGACACCCCTCTCTGTGCACACCACCACACGGGTGCCAAAGCTTGTGTGCGTTACGGGGGTACAGACATCCTGCATACTGACACGCGATGGACGGCACGAAGTCATTCGAAGTAAAGGTGTATCGGTGTAATGTCCAAAGGCCTCGACGCCAGGGTGAGATTTGATCAGGAGTTGCTAAGCGTGGACTCATCAAGATATCGGCAATTTCAGGAAAAATCTACGCTTTCATACAATAACGAACACCTTCTCACAGTGGTGTCTCCGGGAAAGTCCCGGAGCGGGCACGAGCTGCGCCCGGCAGCGCACGACCTACATCAATCCGATCTGCTCGGATGCAATGGCACAAGCTGCAAAAGATGCAGGAAGCCGTGGGGGCGAGGCAACAGGCGCCTCGTCATCGCTGTCTCGACTTGCGTGGCCGACGGCAGAGCCCCCCATCGCGTCCTCAGCCCCACACTCGTTGAGCATGGCTCCGTCATCCATCAAGTCCGCAGCCTGCGACCCATGCCGTGTACCAGCGGTGCCACCCGCGGTAGTATCACGCGGCAGTTGACCCCCAACATCGACGCCTGCAGCCGCGCAATCCATCTAGCAATCGGAGCGGCGTTAGAATTACACGATTGCAGGTTTACAGCGCGGAAACTCAACGACATTAACAGCAACAGAGACACCTCACCCGCTATACATGCTAGTGCGTTGCGGCTGCATAGGTTTTAATGGGACACGGCGCATGAGTACCTGCTGGGCATCCTCCTCCTCTGGTGGCGAAGCCCTCTCGGGTGGGGCGACAAGAAGAGGGAGGATGCCGTTCGGGGCAGACCGCGAGGGAAGGCACCCGACAGCGCACGGGATCCAGTCGCGCTCCACTTCCCACCGCCCTGCCGCTGCCCCCTCCCCGCAACTCCCCGCTCTCATCTGCACTAACACTTTCTCCCGCTCTCTTCTCTCAGCTTCTACAGCATCAGAATCCAATACCATCGCCTTGGTCGCCGCCTTTCCCTTTTCCCCGGCAGCAGCCCTGAGTAGGGAGAGAGCATGCTGCCCAACAGATTCCGGCGTGGCCACCTGTGCAATGCCCTGCACAAAACCCAACAGGCCAAAGGTCACAAACTGAATGTAATGACCGCCTCATTCATATCGTCATATGCTACCTGAACGCGGATGGGGCGCCTTGCCTGGATCAGCTTCTCCCACACAGTAAACAGTCCAAAGTCGGGCGAGTCTTCCATGAGTGCAGCATCTCTTCCTCTTTGCAACCCATTGGCATCAGAGTAGGCCTGTGCAAGTTCCACCAGCTGCAACCCCAGCCCCTGGCCATCCAGCCACTCTGGAGAGGCCTGACCCGAACCCTGTGCACTCCCACGGCGCTGTTTCGGTAGAATGGAAAGGGCCAGCGAGTCAGAATGATCAGCGAGATTGAGCATTTGCGACTAAATGTCATAAAAACAGAAAACATTTCAGAGGCGTGCCTTGTTTGCCATACTCCCAAGGATGAGATCAAGCAGCTCGATGGCT
Source organism: Tetraselmis chui (assembly GCA_026401115.1). Taxonomy (NCBI): domain Eukaryota; kingdom Viridiplantae; phylum Chlorophyta; class Chlorodendrophyceae; order Chlorodendrales; family Chlorodendraceae; genus Tetraselmis; species Tetraselmis chui. The sequence continues at coordinate 100,994 of JAPMLY010000827.1, forward strand.
AGCTGGGCGTGGCTCTTGGCGTCAATCCAGTCCATGTGGCGCATGGCGGAGCACGCATCTTGCACCACTCGGTTGAAAACAAGGGTTGGGAGGTGTTGCCATTCTTTGGACAGAGCTTCAAACTCTTCGGCGCGCAGAGAGGGGGTGAGCGTGGGAGTCAGAGCTTCATCCTCGCCTGATGACGTGGACTGGGTCATCACCTGGCCAACAAGGAGAGTAGCACCAATTAAAGAAAGAAAGGGTCAACACTCTGTCGAGTAAATTCAAAAAAGTTGCGTGAGCAAAATGCACGGAAAAACATCGTATCATATTGTATTCCCAAAACAACACAGACTACACGACAAAGATTAATCAAGATATGCTGATAGCATTTAGAAGTGCCTGTGACTTTTTGAGGGAGATGAAAGTAAGTCTTTTGAATGCCCTCTACGATCCAACCCGCCACACCTCCAGAAGCGGCCCAATGAGGAGCTCCGCCGCCGGCGCTGGGAACGAGTCCTTCAGCTCCGCGAGAGCCCTCCTCCGCTGCTGCTTGAAACTCCCTGGCCCTGGGCTCCCCTCGCCCGCCGAGCCTTCAGTCAGCTGCTCCCGACTCGAGGTCCGCCGAATACGGTACAGCTCATGGTAGTCATGCAGAACCTAATGTGGGACGGATATGCGTCGCTGATGACTTGCGCCGAGCACAAAAACACTTATACCACTGATACCATCAGCACAGAAATCAATTACCCTGAAAGCCACAAAACCAGAAAGCACCCCACCGTTCGAATCTTGTTCACATTCGCAGCTAAGTACCGTCGCTGTCCTTCCCTGCAGCGCATGTCACATCAGTGCCAGTGCGTTCACCCTCACTGCCCTCACAGCTTGTGTGCAGTGCCTTGGTATCTGATAGACCGGGGCAAGGGGGTTTGATTAACCCACCAATAGTTGTACTCCAACCACGACAGCGCGTGTTGCACTGCTGCGCGCAGCATCGGCAGTGATGGCAGTTTATTGTGCGTCGATTCGTGCCGGATGTCCACCTAGCAGCGCAACCGGCTCCTAGGGTCTCAGTGACCTGGGGTAAATAACGAATATGCTGCAACATCTGCAAGAGAAAGAGGGAGGATAGGCTGTGAACGCGCCAATACTCTGGGTAGGCCGTAAGTATCCGCGAGCTTGGAGACGGAGCTAGCGGACTGTCCCTTCTGCCCCGAATCCACAACCCCATTTACGAAGCGAACAAGCGTCATGGAGTACGCCAGCCGGGTGCTCATCTCCGCGGTGTGGTATGCAACTACAGAGGGGAAAGGGGGTGATGGGTTGGTATGCATTGATAGGCAGCCATGGCCATGACGGGCATCCACATGCCGATGCATCATCGATGGTGAGGAGTGAACAAATGCTGAGTTGCATGAAAGCGAGTGCTCACCATGCGTTGTGCTATCATGGAGGCCGTGTGGCCAGCCGTGGTCCTGAAGCATCACCTCCAGCAGGCTGGCCGTGATTTCTGCTCCCAAGGGCACACGGCCTCGACACCGCCAGCTCGTCACCTTCGCCACACGACCACACACAACCACGTCAGGGCGACACGCAAGGACATACGGCGAGGGGGGGAAGGACTCCGGCATACCGCGAAAGGAGGCTCACCCGATTGATTCCACGCAGAACGCTGTCGCGGTCCCATGACATCAGCCACTGCGCCGTCTGCTCCCACTCGTCCCAGGACACCCACGGCACCACTCGGCCCATTTGGCGACAGAACCAAGGACTCCTTTGTCTTCGGCCACCGGAAGCTAAGGCGTTACACACTCCGGTGGCCTAGTTCCAGCGTCTGGTTATAATACGCTCGCTGTAAGGATAGGCGGTCTATTGCTCCTCAGAGCGTGAAGGGTGCTGACCGCGCCGGCTGCTGCTGCCCCCGACGGCGATGCGCCTGTCGAGAAGCTCGCGAGCGAGTGACGACGAGCGACAAGATGATGATGCCGCCAAGACGACAAACGTACAAGTATGTTAAGCCCCAAATAACACGTGATGACGGGAATATTCACAGACAAATCAGCATATTCTGTAGTCGTTAAACCCTAAACCGGTAATAAATCCAGGTACCTACAGGAGCCGGACGTACATCAGAGCGTTTCTAGATTTCTTGCCTCATAGTTTCTACTGCTTGATGTACTGGTTAAGTAGCGTACTGGTACTGCCGAGGTGTGCTGATGCTACTGCTCCTCCGCCTCCATCGTCGTCGACTCGTGCTGACACATACTGACAACAGGGACCAAGCACCAGTTCAGATAGCCCATATTAACTAATCCTTAACAGGACTTTCAACTGATGTTGGGGCACTTGAGACTGGCGGCGGCTCACCTCTACCGAAACCACGCATAAGTTTTTCCCGCTGTCGAGGTAACCGTTTCCAGGGGCTGTCCGTGGGAACTGATTTCGGGGAGACGTGCGTGAGCAGGGTGTTATACAAAGGCGGGGGTGTACGCGGAGTAGACGGGTAGCTTGCGATGTCGGACGCGGTGAAGCCGACACCCACCCCCGCAGCGACGCAGTCGCCGACGTGGCCTGTCAACAACGGTGGCGGGAAGAATGACGACCAGCACACGCTCCACGGCGATAGTGTAAGTTCCATAACTCCCCCCTACCCGCGCTCCCCCCTACCCTCCGTTTCTGACGCGCCTTGTTCTATACCCGGGCTGCGCGCAACATCAGAAGGCGAACAGGCGCTACGTTTCCAACCATCCACGCGCCATATATTGCTGGCAACACCGCGCGAATAGCACAGCTTCTCTCTCGTCCACCTCCTTCTGGGATGCACTGGCTTCATGTCCGCGCATGAAAATTTTCCTCTTGTACTGTTCACTAGCCGTCTTCGGTTTTTAGTGCTTCAGCTTTAATACTTAAGAGTTTGTTGTTGTTTCCGAAACATCGACGCCACTGACGTTTGAGAATATTTGAGAAGCAATCCGGGCCACATCCGCCGCATTGGTTATTAACGTGCCTTCACTCCCGAAAGGTGTACGGCTAGTGCTGTGTTGATATCCATCCTTCATTCTTTGAACTTCAGGCGGCCAAGCGCCGCGCCGTGACCGAGCTCCTGTTCTTCGCGTCCATGGGCGACCTTCAGCGCTGTAAGCGCATCGTCCAAGTTTGGAACCTCAAGGCAAGCTACCACACCTCCTCTCTCAGTCTCACCTCCCTTCGTAGGCTCCCCACCTATCTAACCTCGCTTTAAACCTTCCCTGTGCAGGTCAATGACCCGTTCTGCGCAGACTACGACCGGCGAACCCCACTGTGAGTGCGCGGCTCTGTGTCTTCAACCCAACGCTCTCTCTCAGCTTTATCCCAAAGTCTATGCTTCTAGCCGTATATTCTTCAAGTAATGATGCATGCCCATTAATTGCAATATCGAGAGGCTTTGAAATAGTGAGGTCGCTGCGCATGGACGGCGTGTAGATTCAGCATAGAGAGAAACGCTCTGCAGTTGTGGCTGTTATGGGAACATGGGTATGACTCGTGTGAAGCCCCTCTGCCTTGCCAGGCATCTGTCTTCAGGCAGTGCATCCCATGCCGTTACGGAGTGGCTGATTGAGGAGGGCGTGGACGTCAATGCCGTGGATAAGTTCCACCGCACCCCTCTGGAGGTGGGGACGCGTCTCTCACCCAACCGCATCGAGCTTTCTCTTTTTCCATTGTGCTGAAAGAGTGAGGAGTGAGCCTTTGGCGTGGCATATATGCGCTTCTGTGCGTAGGAGGCAGTGCGGAGCCATAATCCAGAGATTGTGCAACTGCTGGTCAAGAAAAACGGACGGATATTCGAAAACAATGCGGTGGGTTCCCCTGGCGACGCATGCTCTGCTGCCAATTGGCTATCTCTTCATGTGGACTTGCCTTCCTCCGTCGCAAAGCTGCATTCTAACTCCCCTATCGCATGCCCAGCTGGTAGCGCTGGAGAACTCATCCTTAGCTGGCCACGGCACGCGTATGCTCATCATGGAGCCAGACTACGATGTGTGGGAGATCGACCCAAATGAGCTCATACTGCAGCACAAGCTAGGTCTGCGCACGCCGCAAAAGTTAGTTCACCGCATCAGTCCCCTTAGCTCTCCCCGCATCTTACAAATGCTCCTTTGCTCTCGTGGCCTTACCTGTAGGCGAGGGGGAGTTCGGTGTGGTGCACAAGGCGTCCTATCATGGGACAGAAGTAGCAGTGAAGGTGCTAAAGGTCAGCACGGGCATCGCACTGGGAGACTTTCGCACGGAAATTGCCACGCTACGACAGGTTCACCACCCAAACGCGGTGAGTGGCCTTTTGCACACCCCTTACTCCCCCTCGCCAAACTTTCCACTCGGTACCATGCAACAGTTTGCAAGGGCAGAGAAAGGCATAAGTCGCACGAGCCAGCCTTAGGGGGAGACGGGCAAAGAGGCGTTGCATCCCTCAATTTAGGATGGCTGACGGTGTTCAACGCGCATTCCACTCTTGGCCCGTCTTTTGCTATGCAGGTGCAATTTCTTGGCGCGTGCACGAAGCAGACGCCTTACATGCTGGTCACGGAGCTCATGACTGGCGGCTCTCTGCAGGATGCCTTCCGTCTGATGAACTTCCAGATGCCGCTGCGTCGCGGGCTGGAGATTGCACTGGATGCGGCCCGTGGCATGGTGCGTTGCGGGCCCCACGCTGTTCCACGCATGCGTTTACTCCATCTGATTAGAAGTGTTGTATGTGAGTGCGGTCTGCTGAGTGAATCAGACCATGTGTGATGTGTATGTATGCCTTGCTGTCAGAACTACTTACACACGAGGAAGCCCAGTCCCATCATTCACCGAGATCTGAAGGTACTCGCATGTAATACCCTGCGAGCCAACTCGCCTCACGCTGCCTAGTCATGCACAGCAACTAAGCACGAACGGCAATTGAGGGGCAATTGTGTGCGTGTGTGTGTGTGTGTGTGTGTGTGATGTTGTCAGCCTGGAAATTTCATGGTGGGCGGCAGCGTGTACAGCACCAAAACAAGCTTGGTCCAAAATACCGGAGTCATCAAAATTGCAGATTTCGGGTTGAGCAAGACGCTGCCCACAAGCCTGGCAACCCAGGAGTACGAGATGACGGGGGAGACAGGGACGTACCGATACATGGTGGGTGGGGAGCTGCTCGGAATGCTAACAGCATTTTGGGGGAAGATTACGCGCGGCCATGGCAAACGCGTACTTCATTCAATTCGGCAAAAAGATTCACAGCAAAGCCGTACACTCGAAGCAGTGTGTAGAAGTCGCTGAGAGTAGGGGGTTGTGGCACACACAGGCTCCTGAGGTGTTTCGTCACGAGCCATACAACACCAAGGTGGACGTGTACGCTTTTGCGATGCTCTGCTTTGAGTTGTTCGAGGGACGGGCGCCCTTCGACGGTTGGGACCCGGTGGAGTGCGCCAAGGCGGTGGCACTGCAAGGGGAGCGCCCCATCATGATCAAGTTGGATAAGGAGAATGTAAGCATCCCATGCGATCTGCGTGACTCCCTCAATCTATCGCATGCAGTAGGAAGTGGGTGCTCATCGTTGAATGTGTTGGTTGGCATGCGTGGCAGGATCCTGTGCGAATGGACCTGAAGAAGTTGATTGGCACAATGTGGGCATCGGATCCAGCCCGACGGCCCGCATTCTCGGACATTATCGTCACCCTCACACAGCTGATCCGCAAGGTACCGCGGTCCAGCATTCAGGGCGAGAAGAGCTGCTGCTCCCTGCAGTAACACCGACCAGCCCCACCAGACATGGGATGAAGCCCATTCCCAGACGCCCTTCAATTTTGCCTTCCAATCGCCTTAGATCGTCAGAATAGCGGACATAATGCCATTACACGGACCAAAGTGGGGCATAAGAGTGCAGCGCAGAGTTGATCGCCCCACCCACGTTAGACGCGCACAGATTTACCTTTGCTTAGCGGACAAATACGAATAGATTAGAAGATGAGTTAACTAAATCAACCCACCAGGTCAGCAGTCCCGCAGGCTATCCCGAATGCTTCGGCTCCCGGTCCCCCGCGCACCCCTATCTTCGCCCTCACCTTCGCCTTCCTGCCTCTTTAGCTCTTCCTCGTGCTGCTTCACCCGCTCCAGAACAGCAACAAGCCTTCGGTACTCAGCGTGTTCGTCAAAGTTGTCCTCCGCCTGCTTCAGGACGCCCCTCAACTGCAATCGCGCCTGCGATAGCTCCCGCCGTCCGCACGACCCGCCGGCAATGCAGGCCATAGTCGCCTCCGCCAGTGCGCCCGACGCGTCTGCAACCTCCAAGAACTGCGCCTCGTGCTACACGCACACGCGACACACCCCATGTGTAACTCACGTCAGACATGGAATCATCAGGAGTAATACTGCGGAAGTTTACGACCACGGACGGATCGCGCCAGGAAACGAATAGGGTGGTGGAAGCGAAAATTAGGCTTGCCTTGTGCCATGCATCGCCTGCTAGGCCTCGTGTGCACTTGAGCAAGCACTCGCGCTCGACGGGTGACTGGCCACGCAGGGCATGGTATCTGCGCAGGGGAGGATATCAGTTGGCCTGCTGACCGGATCACCAGCCGGTGCGCTCACGGGCCAATATCACTTGCAAAGCGAGACATCCACGGTGAGCCTGCTCTCACCTGGCAAAGATGCGCCAGAAAGATGGCTCTGAGCCCCCCACCAGCGAGATTGCCTTCAGAACCTCCTCCACGCGGCCCGTCATCAGGCGAATGTTGTTCGCTGTCTCCTCTTGGCTCGGTTTCTCTAGGTACGTCACCACTGCCGACAGCGCCTGTGCTCCAATCCCCCACAATACATCATACTCAGCCTCAGACGCCCGGCTATTCACTTAACGGAGCACGCGCTCGAAATGGAAGGGGGGGGAGCGGCATCGCACGTGCAGCGGGATGTCCTTTCCGTGTCGCAGCCGGACCATGTGATGGATGCCGTGCAGAGCCTGTGAAAAGTTCTCTAGCAGGACTGCCACCTGCACATAATTGTCCCAGGTGTGCCAATTCTCTCGCAGTTGCTTACTGGACTCCTGCAGCGCAGCGAACGCCTCTTTGTACTTCTTCTGAGTCAGACAGACAGCGGCGATGTTGTTCCATGACGCCCCGTTGTCAGTGTCGAGCTGGCAACAGCGTGTGAACGCCTGCAGACATAGTCAACCGCCCCACTAGCTTAGCACGCTGTACTGCAGACAAAAGCAGGCAAGTGAGTAAAGGGTGCGGCAGGAAAGGCTGCGAGCGTTGTAGGCTTCACATGCACTGCTTTGTCCAACTCGTCTATTTTCAGGTAGCAGTGCCCCAGTGAGAACCAGCCGGAGGCGTGAATGGGATTCAAAGCGAGAGCGGCCTCCCAATACTTGGCAGACTCTACATACTCCTTCTTGCGGTGTGCAGCGTCCGCCAGCGAGCGCATCGCGCGTGCTGCAGTGGGTGGGAGGAACAGCATGATCTTACTTGTGCCCGCGATCTATGCAGGAACGAAGATGATATGAGGAGGGGGGGGGGGGGGCGTAGGCATACGCACCGCTCCGCTTCTCACTCTTCACCCACGCGTCATGATAAGCCTGCAAGTCGCCCGTGACATCGCCCAGCGCGCACAGCAGCACGGGCTCGTCCGGCCGTTCCTGCACACCATAGCAACAGAAGCTCAATGCCGCGTGCGATGCTTGAAAATTAGTGATGGTGGCCGTTTGGAAGAGGGGACCAGAGAAGACTTTGTTTCGATGGTGGGGTGCGCGCTACCTCGAGCTGCTGCTTGATAATTTCCAGGGCCTGCAGCTTCTTGTCCATGGTGGTGTAGCAGACGATGAGGCTGTCCCACAGCTCAAGCTCCTCCAGCAGTCTGGTCATGCGCTACCAAGTTAATAGGGAGTCCATCGGCAGCTTTTATTAAGTGAAATGGATGAGGATGGGGGGAAATGTATGTCAAGGAGGGGGGGCGGACCTCATCGCCTCGCCAACCAGACCAATGGCCAACATTTTATTTGCAAACTCGCTGCGCAGGCCGGGCAGACAAGGGGCTGGGGCGGCGTGGACGCCACGGATGCGGGCAGCAGCGCTACCACCATCGCTGTTCAGAGTGTTGTCCACAATCTAAGGGACGGTGGGCATGGTAAAGGAAGGGAAGTTTCAGGGGAAGCGCAATAGCAATCCATCTTGGAACAGGAAGTGGCATGTTGACATGCTGGGAAGCGGTTTCACTGTGATGGGGAGGGGGCACTCACATCCTGGAAGCGCAGAAACCCACGCTGCTTGGTGCGGCTGCGTACAAACTCGTGCCTCGCACGCATCAGCTGCCCTGCCAGCCTCACTGAAAAATCGGCGCACTGCTGACCTATGACCGCCTCCACAAATGGCGCCATCCGCCACATCTGCAGCTCCTCGTCCAGGGCCTGCCGGGCGGACACGTCAGAACGGGCACCACATATACCTGCGTACGCTATGGCTATTGACTGCTGCAAGAGGGATTCAAGCAATGACATGGCACCGAAGCGCAAGCGGTGCAGAGGTACGAGCTAACCGCTCACCTCTTTTTTTTTTTCGTGATTCGCAGCCCGCAGCAGGAGCATCTGCTCTGCGGACGTTAGGTCATCCAGGCCCAGCGAGGATGCGTCTATCTGCGCTCCACGACAGCAGCCGCACTTCAGCCTATCAGCGGAAATACGAGCCAAGGCTGAAACAAGAATCAGACACTCGTGCGGACCCCACTCTCACCTCGAGCTTTGGCATCTCCATAACATCTGTCCCGTCGCTGCTATCCTGCCATTTCATTTCCTGCATAGGCATTCCATTCCATTCCGTTAGCCTCAGTCGAAAGTGATTCCGCACTAAAGCCGCAAACCACCCCTTCGCTGCATCCCCCCAAGGGCTGCAAACTAGGAACCCGTCACTACGTCCCGGACGTCACATCTCAACATTATCCTTGAACGATGCATCCACACGCATTAACGGCAGCTGGACCCCGTCAGTTCGTATTATGATAGGTCTGCAAGAGAGGGCGGCTTCCTTCCTGCTCGGATTCTTTTCGTTGACATGGGGCTTGACCATTTAACAACCCGCATCAAAGCTAACATACCCACTCAACGCACACCTCCCGGAGGCAAACATCCGGAAGGTATCCACCACTCGCTGGTATTACTGCTTTCCCCATACATCAGCTTCAACTTATCACAGTATAAGTACCTTTCACATTAAAATAAACCAATATGTACCTCTTCCCGGGATCTACAACCAAGAGGGTATCACTGAGTCCCTGTTCATATCCCATACCATAAACGGCAACACAGCTCTCCTCGAGCTTCTCCCTCATCCCTTGCAGTATCCAGACATTCTGTCTGCCGGATGCTCTATTGGTGGTGGACGCACCTTTGGAATGCTGCTCGTCCTGGCGGCCTCATCCCTCTGATGTTCCCGCCTCATCGCCTCCTGCTCAGCAGCAGCGGCCCTCTCCAAGCCACTCACCTCTGCCAGCACACCCGTCCGCTTTACAGTCGCCACCATCTGCGCCACCTCATCCACCTGCGCCCACAACCGACACAAGCTCAGCCACATCACGCACCGCGCCAGGATACGCGAGTGCGGACTGCGGCCTTAGCAGAGACCGCCCTCGTCACCTGGTGCACAGTGCGCTTTCCCATGACGCCCGTCAGCTCCAGCTGCAGTCCCATTGCGACACCCGCCGCTTGCAGATGCCGTGCAGCGGCAGTCGTATCGCCATAGACGTCGTCGAGGGCCGCCAGTTCCATGAGGCAGCCTCCGCCAATGATGGCAGCAAACCACTCCCGTATCGCGCCCGTCCCCCCACACGCATGCTCCACCTTGGAGCATAAAATACAGAAAATAACAAATGCGGAAATCTGAGTACACCTCATGTTGTCCACCAGGGGACCGTAGCACCACGATGTCTTCCTTCGGACCGGAAATGCACCAGTGGATGGGTGAGCGCTGAGCCTACCTGCATGCTTGCCCACTCTGCACGCCCCCATTCACCCTCCAGTGCAGCGCTCAGCGTCCTCTGCTTCGCCCGCAACGTCGCGCTCCGTCTGGAAACCACGCGCTGATGGATCGACACTACACGCATCGCCCACAGCGACCAGGACACGCACGGGGCCCAAGTTGAGGTGACTGTGTTGGGTGCATCAAACTCAGCCGCGGCGCCGGGCAGAGCAAGCGGCTCCAGCAGCAGCGCCATGGCGAGGAGAAGGCAGTGACTTGATGACACCTTGCCCACTAGCTCCTCCCCATCCACTACCAGCTGCTTGGCCCCCGCACGCTCTCGATGCACTGCATGTGCAGGATCCGCATTTCCGGCGAGGATATCGGCAGGCAGACGCGGAGACGTAGGTGGAGGCCTGCGCAATTGGAGAGGTGGATGTCAGGGGAGTGAGGAATAATGCATACTTCAATGCGATTGTGCTAATGTAGTATCGCTAAACTGGAACTGATAAAATGTGATGTGATGTGGTATGGAGTGGTGTGATATGATGTGATGTGAAACGAAGTGCTGGGATGTGATGTGATGCGATGCGATGTGATGTGATGTGATGATATACTATGATGTCATATCATGTGATATGACATGATGATGTCATGTCATGTCATGTGATGTGAAATGACGATTTAATGCGATGTGAAATGAAGTGATGTGAGGCGATATCAAAAGAGGTGACGCCATATAATGCAAGATATGATATGTGACATGATGTGATGTGGTATGATGTGATGTGATATGGTGGAATGGTGTGTTGCTATACGATGCGCGATGCGATGCTATTTCATGTGATGTCAAGTGGTATGAAGTCATGTCACGTCATGTGATATGATGTGAAATGAAGTGGTGCGATATCATGTGATGTGGTGCGAAAGGATATGATGGTATGATGTGATGTGATGTCATCTGGTGCGATGATATGATGACGAGGGAAGGGTAGGGCAGTGGGCTTGGATAGGGCGGGAAATTTGACAAGGTGTGGCGCAGCGAGACGAGATGAGATGCGACAAGAGTGAACTGATGAGATGGAATTAGATGGAAAATTGCGAATTTTGTGGGATGGAGTGTGGTGAGAAGCTCTGATCAGGATAGTTTTGTGTTGGGACGAGCTGAGGTGGGGTAAGGTGAGATGAGGTGAGGTGAGGTGAGGTGAAGCAATGTGATGTGAGAGGTGCGAATGAGTATACGGTCCAGTCTCCAGACTGACACAGGGCAGCCGCCACCCACCCCGTGAAGTTGGCCTCCACAAACATATTGAGTAGCGCCACCCCCGCCCCCAGAACCACGAGTACCTCACTACTGCACCCCTCACTCTGACGAAACACAGCCATAGAGGCAGAACGACCCGCCGCCAGGAGGCGCTCGTCCGCGTCTTCGCTCTCCTGTACGGGTACACGCACAGCTTATATCAGCACCAGCATAGGCAGCGCCGATACGAAAAGGAAAGCATGCAGTCGCTCAGCTGACTCGCTTCGCATGCTATCGCCCGCACCAGTTCATCTGGAGTTACCGCCAAGACGGACAAAACTACTGGAAGCTGCAGCGCCACTTCCCACTCTCCGGCTACAAGTGCATCATACAGCTTCTCCACTTCTGCGATTAATGCAAGTGGCGAAAAGTCAGCCAGCTGTCGCTCGTCAGATGTACGGGCCCCAACTGATCAAGACACAGGCTAGGCGGCGACAACGACAGAATGGCTTTCGAACCCGGGTCGCTGAAGGCTGGGAGATCTTTAAGAGTGCTACTCGGGAGCGCAACGACTGAGTCGAGAAGAATTCGAAGCTCAGGGAGTGTCAGGCAAGGTCCGTGGCTGAAAGCGTCTCGAGCCATTTCGGAAAAGAAGGCCGCAACAGAAAAAGGAACCTCCCACACACACTGTTAACACCTGTTGTTAACACTTAGAATGTCGTGTAATAATATAGTATGATCGAGGCTACCGTTAGCAGCAGTTCTATCGAGGCTGGTGAAGTTGTGAACGGCGTCAAGCTATCGCTGTCTCGGCACCGGAGGTGATCACGACCGCATCAGGCCGCCGTCGTTTTTCGGTCCGAGTGGTGTTGTTTTCCTTGAGCTTATTATTTAGAGAGTATCTATCGCCATTAGCAGCAGGCTTTGATAGCAGTTGGAAGTAGTGTAGGCGGCGCAGAGACTGTCGGCTGCTCACAGTACCTATACGGGTACCTGTACATGTACAGTTGTTTTTTGCACTATACGAACCCCCGGCCCGGGTTGCAAGTACTTGTAATCCTTAAGACGGGTACATTTTTTTTTGGCGCCCCAAGGATATGGGGCTCGCAGGTAAGCCCACACCGCCCCCCGCAACGGGCGGCGTTTTGCAAGCACGACTGAGCGTAGAAGTTCAAAACAAACCGCCTCATACTCATCATCGATCATGCTCCCGGCTAGTGGACAACGGACGCTTGTGTGAGTGTGAGTGGACAACGTACCACTGCACGAGAATCGCACCGTACTTCCCTAACCCCCGTCGAGGCTAGTGCTAGAGTTTAACCAACTAAGAACCTTCCTATAACATGTAAACAAGAATGACTGTATTCCCGGCACTAGCCAAGAAAAGTCTGCCCTACATGTTCGGGCGTCGGCCCATTCGGGTAATGCGAGAAGGAGTAAGGCCCATCTCGCGGAGAAAAACATTTCGGGAGTGCAATACATGAAATGCATAGAAAGCAATACGAGGGCGGGCTTGGCGCCATACATTTTAAAATCTTCCATTCCATGTAAAACGAATAGCGCCATAAAGGGAAGGGGGAGCATCGCCTAAAAGTAATACAATTACATTTTCAAGGGAGGTAGCGAATTGGCGTAAGAAGTCCTTCCTACGGCAGTGTCTCAAAACTACGACGCACGGCATGTGGCACTTTCAACGCGGGCATTCAAGCATGATATGTTCTATAGATTCAGGCACATCCCGTCGCATGTAGGACAATGATTGAGAAAACACTAAGGCATGGCATGAATGCGGGCACGACGACGACGACGGGTTGTGGCCTTGTGGGAAGTACACGGAACATGTACCTAAGTAGCGATATATATACGCGAGACATTTGGCGTAGATTGTGGCCTTACGGGCGAGGTATTATTATTACAACGACATCTAAAACCTAATCACACCATTTCAGCATATCCTATTGGATTGTAAGGCTATACCCTCAACGTCATTGAGCCGGCGACATTGCTGATGTATTGAAACCCTTACTGGTGTCGATGGTATTGAGACAAACACTGCATGTGCATGTCAATATATCGCACTTAATTCAACACTTCATTCGGTTGTTCTTCATGGCACACTTGATTCCTAAATTTGCGACGTTGCGTAGGGTGGCTGCGTTGCTATTGTTGCATGTTTTTTGCTCAACAAGCTTTGGCTAAAGTTGCCGAAGTCGTTCAAAATTTCCCCCATTGTTGCTATTTCGCAATTGGCCCCACGATAGGGAGTAGCGTGGGTGCTCCCCAAAGCTTGCGGTACCCGTATAAGCCCGTATATATAATAGTTTCCATTAAATTCGGAACATCTACGGAGCTACATATTAGTCGTAATGTAAAACGCTCCCGAGCACCCGTATCCCGCGATAAAACGACAACTTTTGTCTGCCGCAGCCGTCTGCGATGTAGCAAAGCATCAACATGAGTGATAAAAGGTGCCAACTCGTGCCTCATCAACTCTCAACTTTGGTGGCAAGAGTATCGTGGCGAGGACAATCCTAATGCAACACAGATAATTGTATGACTCTTACGTCTCGCTACTATTTACATTCCGTACTTTCCGAGGAAGTGTAAACCCGCAGTTGTACAACCGTTGTAATCATCTCATGTCATCATTACAGTACTAGCGTGCTTACATTAAGACTAAGTGAACGTCAAGACGAGCTAAGTCGCGTAAGCGCGAGGCGAAAAACAACACATCACATGATACGAGCTTCCTAGTTTCGCGTGACGCTTCGAGAATGTAGGCGAGCTAAGCTAGGCGGCTTAAGCGAGCACACTGGAGGGAGGAGACAAGTCACTTTCACTTTCTGTTTTAATTACAATAAGCTACATTGCAAACATTTACGCTCTTGCGCTTCCTTCCTTTCTGCACTAGTCATAATTATTTGCTACTCAGTTTGCTCTCTAGGCAATTGCTACACTTGTTTCGGAGCGAACGATTTGCACATTGACACTTGCGCGACTAGCGAAATTTGCACTACGACGCTTGACAATGGCTTTGTTGGGACATGGTGACTACGTGGTTAACTTAGTTCCAGTTGGAAGTGCTTGAGCATGCAACGTCCAATTCGTTTTGCAACGTGAATCTCAATCCAGTAAGGTGTGGTTTCGGGCTTACGAAACACACTCACCAGCAGTTGCGCGTGTGTAGTTGCGAGACATGCTTGCCATTTTCGAGCAACGATTTGCAGTTCGTTCACGATGAAGTAGTTTTTATTACGCTTGCAAAATGCGAGAAGCAGCACGTATCGGTTTTCTCGGCGTATGCACCTTCGCACTTTACTTCTTCACATTTTACGTACCGCTGCTAAGATCGAGGCATCAATCAACACTTCATGTGGCGACCCAGTTGGCGGATAGCTACGTCGTTCTTCCTACCATTACGATCAGCGGACATACTTAAACGCCTACTGACCGGTGACGTCGAGTATAGCAATCCGTCACATGAGCTTTTGGAATTTGGACTTGTTACGCCTTGGCAAGCTTTTCGTAATTTCATTCGGGAGAAACGTTTCTTCCTACATCACAACGACAACTTACATAAAGACTTCCTCTTTGTGCCTCGATTTAATGCTACTAGTTGCAATTCAATTTAGAAGTACGATGTTGTTTTTTACTACCATTTAGTTGATGATGAACCGACTGGTACGCATGTAATTTCCGCCTCTAACGACGAACTTCGGTGGACTTCATGTTTTCTTGACAGAGAATCAACGCAAGCCCGATGTTCAAGCACCTCGACATGACAGAGCAAGCCCGAGGGACTTTGAGGAATAGCAGAAGTTTCAGTCACAAGGCTTTTTTATGTTGGAGCTAGACGCCGACGTCTACGGCGCGGTCATTTGGATTTCGTCGCAATTTAGTGGTCATATCAAACTAGTGGTTAAATGCAAAGACTAGAGGGCAGATTTTACGAAATTTTACAGAGTTGGTTAAGGCATTGAAGAAGACGACGCTTATGCATTACATTAGGGACAATGCCATTAACTCTTTGATGGCTCTGAACCAATCCAACAAGTCCTACAAGGAGTACATCATGACATTCAACGACTTTGAGAGACCATCTAAGGCCGACATGAACGATGATATTCTCTGCAACCGTTTTATTACTTGCATGGCCAACATTACTGTCATGACGCGCGTCATATCGCACCGGACAAATTCGGTTTCACCTTTAACCATTGCGGAGCTGCAGAAATTTCTCAACCTCCTAGTGGTCGACTCACCTCATATTGGGCGCCCTAAACATTCTCAAGACAACATTCATGGCAATGGTAATAGTGATGGTAATGGGAAGCGTCCTAGGAACAACGGGGGTAAAAATGGCAACGGCACTTGAGGCAAGAAACTTCGTCCGGACGAACGTGAGGACGGGAGAAGGACAAGAACGAAGGCAATCGTAGAGGCAAGGGCAAGGGTAAGATGCGTAACGGATGGCGGTTTAACTTCGACGCCACCGTGAAGGCGCTTACCCCAAAAGAACAACAACGGCAGATAGGTTAGCAACTTTGTAGAAGGGCGACAAGCCCGGACATCGCTAGTCGAAGTGACCTGAGCTACATGGAGAGTCTTTAGACAAAGCGGACAAACAAGACTGATGGTGGCCAAGCTGCCATGATGATGGACAAGAGTAGCCGGCTACAACTTATATTGCCCATGCTGCACCGCTAAATGTTGCGGAGGCATTTTCAAACTCCGGATGAGTTGTTGGATTGGGTGGCCATGCCTTTTGGCATGTGCAATGTTCCAGCGACCTTTGAGCGCATGATGAACGGGTTTATACTGTAGTTTTTATCCAAGTTCGTCACGGTTCACCTCGATGACGTGTGTATTTAAAGCCGTGCGCTCGAGGAACACATGGAGCATCTGCGTCTTGTTTTACAACGCTTCAAAGATGAAGGTCTGAAGCTACGTCTTAAGAAATGTTTCTTTGGACTTCTATCAACAAATGAAATACATAGGCTACACTATCTCCGGGGGAAATGTCGTAGATTGGTACATATGTGGCATGTGGCCACGTATGTCAACTATGCTTTTTCGGTGAGCCGGTAAAGCGCACGCCTAATACGCGGAAGGTCGCGGGTTCGATACCCGGTGAGGTCAATCATTGTATGTAGGCGTGTCACGGTCCGAGAAGAACCCCCACCTTCCACATTGGTTTCGGAGCCGGGCTGCGGTCCGGGGAGACTCCGGGGGGGGCCGTGGTAGTGTCGTAGATTGGTACATATGTGGTATGTGGCCACGTATGTCAACTATGCTTTTTCGGTGAGCCGGTAAAGCGCACGCCTAATACGTAGAAGGTCGCGGGTTCGATGCCCGGTGAAGTCGATCATTTTATGTAGGCGTGTCACGGCCCAAGTAGAACCCCCACCTTCCACAGAAAGGTCTTTGTCTCGACAAAAAAGAAAGTCGGAGCCGTCAAGGAGTGGCTGGTCCCATAAGACACAGCGTGAGGCTCGCAGTTTCGGTCAATTCTGCATCTATTACGCGTGATCTTTCGCGCCTTTAACATACGTGTTAAAGAAGTCTGAGCCGCAGCGGATTGTGATGACACCTACATGCCTTCGAGACTCTCAAGCTTCGACTAGCTCCCGCGCCATGTCGGGTCCTTCCGGAGGTTAGCTCGGACGCGGCGTTTACCGTGACTACAAATGCTTCGTTAGTGGGAATTACACATGTTTTGCTGCTAAATCATGGCCGAGGTCTTCAAGCCGTCTTTTGCAAGGAGCGTAAACTTAACAGTATCGAGCGTGGTAACTCTTACTCAAATTACAACTTAGAAGCTTTAGTGTTTGTGAAGCCGTGAAGCATTGGAAATGTTACCTTGAAGGCTAATCCAAACTCCTTGTGGTCTCGGACCACGACACACTGCGACACTTGCTCATGCAACCGAATGATAGGTTGAACAAAAGGCATGCGAGTTACATTCGCGGCTTGCAGCCGTTTACGGGAGCGATGATGTTGGCTTGTCGTAAGGGATCAAGGAATGAGGCTTACCTTTCAAATCGACGGGCGGATTTTTAAGCACAAGCCAGTCTCCAACTCTTTTTGGATGGTGATGTGCCACATAGTTTAATTTCTCGAGAACTTTCCTAGTTGCCGAAAAGTCATGACGCCCCGATGCCTTCACAGAATTTGGACGCTGATTTAAGTATTTAAATTAGCGGTGTTATGCAGATGTAGAACATCTGAGGGTGAGTAGCCTAAGAGTGGGCAGATTGTTGCCCGCGATGGTTCGTTTTATAGAAATGCACGACTTTGCTTTCCGAACGACCCCGCGCCGAAGCACAAGCTGTTGTTCGAATTACATGATAGTGGGTCTGCATATCACCGTGGATTTGCGAGTACGCTAGCTAACGCGCTCGACTGCTTTTGGTGGCGTCACATTCGACAAGACGCTAGTGATTAGTGTCACACATGTGTTGTTTGCCGACGCGACAAAGAGGCAAAGAGCGAGCTCAGATAGCAATTGTACTCGATCCCATACATGCCTCGATCATCACACGCATTTGGACTTGATTTCTGAGTCGCTTACATGTTAGTGCAAGTCTTGACAGTTTTTTGGTGGTTGTCGACCACTTGACGCGAGGGGCGCACTTCTTTCCATGTACAAGGGAGATTAAAACAAAGGGAGCTGCTAAACTCAATTTACAAGGTTTGTATTGATTTCATGGCCTTCCGCGTGTGTTGATTAGCGACGAAGATCCACGTTTTGTCAACGCTTTTTGGCAGACACTTTGGAGACGCTTGGGAGCTAAGCTTAACATGTCTTAAAGTCGGCATCCGGAAACTGGTGGTTTAACTGCACGGGTAAAATCTACAATTCGACAAATTCTGCGAGTTTTTACCTCCTACGATAGAAATGATTTGGTCTATAGGTGCCGCAAGTGGAATTCGCCTACAATGCTAGTCTAATTCATTGTACAGGGAATCCAACATCACACCCCGTTCGAGGCGAATATTGGTTTCGCTCATGCAAAACCGCCGGACTTATTCTTGCTCATGCGACCGTCGACATGAGTTGCTGATCAAAAGCGTTTGCAACAATTACGTGAGGTGCACGAATTGGTTACGTTTGTGTTACGCCTACACAAAGATGAAATATACAAGCTCGTTCGCAATCGTCGACTGCTTCCCAAGTTTAGCCATGTGACAAGGTTTCGGTTATTAAGAATGGCCTCTTTCTACGTGGTCAACTTGACCGGAAGCTTAAAGACCGACAGTTGGGCCCGTTTACGGGGTTTAAAGATAATTGGAGCGAAAATTTACATATTGGAGTCACCATGTGTTGTCCGACTACACCCGGTGTTTCATGTCAACAATCTTCGGCCCTATCCTATCGCTACGTTACGACCGTATATTCATGAGTACGACATTACTCACATCTATGCCGTAAAGATCGACTATTTTCCATGACGCCGTGGGAAGTACCTTTTGTTCTACACTTCTTTCAAGGACGAGCATATTCCGCATGTTTGGCATCGCTTAAATGAAGTTCAGAGTACAATTGCGTTACATCACTTGTTGGACTCTCTTGCATGGCTTCAATTCGTCGATCGCTAGGAGCACTTAGACTTCATGAGGACAACGCACCCTGCGCGATTTGCCCACTACTAGTACCTTCATCAAATGGAGCCGAAGACCTACTGCAATTGGCATGAGGCATACTAGAGAGTTGGCATGAGGCTGATTCTCGGCTTTATCTAGAGGGGGAGGGTACGAGTGTGACGAGTGCAATCCTAATGTAGTACAGATGAATGTAGGACTCGTACGTCTCGCTATTAGTTGCATTCCGTAATTTCCGTGGAAGTGTACACCCGCAGTTGTACAGTACTAACGTGCTTACATGTGATATTTACTCCGCGTCAAGACGCGCCTAATAACTTCTGCCGGAGGCGACAAAAGCACGTCGCATGAGACGAGCTTCCGAGGGTCGCGTGACGCTTCGAGACTGAAGGCGAGCTAAGCTAGGCTACTTTAGCCAACGCATTTGAGGGAGTAGACAAGTCACTTCCACTTTCTCTTTGGATTACATTCAGCTGCATTGCAAAATAGTAACGCTCGCGCGCTTCCTTTCTGCATTAGGCGTCAGTGCTTGTCAAGTTTCTTGTTCTCTAGGCAAACTGCCACCGTAGCTACGTAAGCGTGTGAAGGCGGGTGCCAAGGTGGGAGGGCAGCGGGTGTCCACACGCCCGTTGCTGGTGTTGGCGGATCCACATCGATGTTCCGGGCTTTGTTCAACGATAAGTTGCAACCATTCTTCATTCTCGAACTCTGCACGCGGCCACTGTGGGAAAGGTGCACGATATCATCCACGTGCTCGATCAGTAACTAGCAGTTGTTAAACCAGCCGGATAGCGTCATGTACAGCCGCTTCGCACGTATACTCGAATATTGTAGCAATTGCGGTATCGGAAATTCCAGATCTGCAACCAATTAACCAACTGAAAGCGACAATAACAAGAGAAGCGTCAACAACATCATTTACATCATCAGCAATCGGAGCAACAACTAAAACATAATCCAGCAGCAAGAGTATCGGCATCATCGTTATCATGAACAGCAACAACAATAGCAACGGAAGCATCACCAACATCATGAACAGCAATGGTAATCGCAGCATCATCGAAATGAGCTTCAGCAACCGCATCATCAATCAACAACATAGAGAGATGCATAAAGAATAGCAATCGCATCGTTAGTGACAGCAATAGCAACCGCAGTATCTTCAGTAAATGCACAACAACATAAGCAGCCCCGTCATCAACGACATGAACATTCTGCGACAACATCTTCAGCAAAAGCACAACAACAAGAGAATCAACAACATATAACATAGGGGGCGGTCTAAACATATCAACTACAAACACGATGTCACGACACATATTTGTTCGGCAGTGTCGTTTGTGAAAAGCTGTATCGGCGCTCATTTATTTGAATTGGTTTTAAACAATTATGGTAGCAATAATCATATCCTATGAGTGCCAGAAAAAACAAATAAGATGCTTTGAAAAATGAATAAGTTGATGCTGTGTCTTGCGACTTGCTTGTCAATCGCTATTCTCGTCCACATTTGACGAATCCTAAAAGCAGGCTTTCCGTAGGCATATATTACGTGATTCCTGAAATTACGGACACATTATTCAAGCGAAATATCGGCCAAGTCGAGTTTACAGAACATATCCACTCCTCCACAAAGGTCCGAACATGCATTATGTTAAACATAAGCAAGTTAGGAACACGCTCCCCTCTCACCAAGTCAAGTACGACGGCACCTAAGTACCGCCTACTAATTGTAGGAGAGCCGAGAAGCAAGCAGTAAGCCGTCATCCGGGGTGGTTAGACCTCAGCTTAATAAAGCGGGTGTTGTCGATGGAGTTTGTCGAATTAAGCCCATAAATTCCCAAGAATTGTTTGAACTACACAGGTCGTTCTGAGCGCCACGCTTCGGCATTGCTCAAGCGCTCACACCAAGCTACATATTACTCCGTGTTCCACATAACCTTATTTTTGGTGACTTGTTGGAGGGGGTTTGGAGGCGTGGGTGCCGTGTTCAATGCGCGAGATTTGGTATGCGGGTGTGTGAATAGAGCACGGAAGTTCACGCCGTTGGCACGGGTGATGTTTATGGAAAGCAAGCGCGTAAAAACGGAAATGACGCAGGTTTGGATAAACACTGCACGCTATAAACATGCCAGAGCGGTTGGCCTTGGTGAGGGGCGAGGTTGTTTACATATCCCTCCGTAGGACTACTAATGGACACATATGTACGCTAGACTCCGGGGGAGTCTTGGCCCTCCACCTACAGGTGTTCGCTATAGGTGTTCGCCGCTCAGTCGCGATGCGATGCGATGGGTTCATATACACAATATGTTCCTATCGGGTACCGACTTTTGGCGGTACTTGGATAAGGCGTACAGCTCCGTTCCGGGAAGCGGCGGTTCTATCCCCCTTCATGCCATTCCGTGTGTACATGGATTAGCAGAGGTCCAACTTGGCCGTTAGGGACGCGTCACGTTGACGGTGGTGTTTGAAATGCTTGGATATGTGCTTGTGCCAACCACACCCGCCCCACGTCGGGAAGTAGGCTCAAACAATCAGTAGGAATGAAGATTTGGTAAACATGTTTCGACAAACCCCGCACAAGTCGCCTCACGAGGTGAGCCAAATTCGACGGGTGTTGCTTGGCGCTGCGGCTCAGCTTTGCCTGAATGATTTGGAAATTCAAATAATTCACGGAAAAATTGTTTGCGAGTGTTTGAACTCCATAATACATGCGTTCGACGGGTATTGAAAATAGGCGTCCAATAGTAACCGTTTGAAACAGTTTTTACTATATTTGAAAAAGGTACGATCGTTTGAACATTGTCGCCGAACGCAACTTGCCTTGGGTTGTGCACATATTGGTGGTAAGTCAACATACGCGATTTCGTGCGTTTCCCCCACATCGGCCTGCCCAACACCTCCTCCCCCCGTCGCCTATGCATTGTATTTGCGCGACCGTCGCATAAGCATTCATATTGCGGCATTGTGCGCCCGTTACTCTTTTCGTCTAACCAGCCCGGCGATTGTTTGAAAGAGCGTGCCGCGCGGGTGCGGGCGCTATAACCCCAAGTACACAAGCCCGGCAGTGTTCGAACTCGCCCCTCGCAGCTGTCGGCGCATTCCATCTTGGGCGCCAGCAAAGCATTGCCTAGGACTTCAGGAGATTTATCAATAAAATCGACGCATGATTACATATTTACGAAGGTGCGAAATCTTGTCCGGACTTTACATGTCCATAGCTCGCAATGGCGTCACAAAGTAGGCATAATACGGGAGCTCGGCCCCAAACAACACAGGAATCCGCATTCCAGTCACGCAAGAGAATTAGGGAGGAGCCAAAGACAACGAAGCGGGCCACCACCGAAAGAAAGATGATACGAGGATCGCATAGAGTGTGATAGCTACATTGCTCCATGAAAGGCCCGTGTTGCCCTGAACACATATGATGCCCTCCCCGCTGTCGTGGAATAAGCCAAACAACTGAAGCAGAGCCTAAAGGAAGTGCAGGGGATGAGCTGATGGGCGGTGCGCCCAGATTGACTGCTGCTGATATTTGCCCGGGCTCTGGCCTCAATGCAGTAGCGGTTGATGGGCAGCATCTCAATGATAAGCGAGCGTGAACTCCACCACACACATGAACACACACACACACACACGCACGCGCACACACACACACACACACACACACACACACACACTCTCTCTCTCTCTCTCTCACACACACAAACACACAGAGAGAGAAAGACAGGCTGGTGAGTAGATGCATAGACACATGCACACAGCGAGAGGGAGACAGGCGCACACATGCGATATGAGATAGGACTGTCGTATCTCTTGCATTGTATCGACGAACAATGCACCACGGATGATGTCTATGAAAAAATATGGCGCTCCAGAAGCAGACAGCCCACGGTATGCAGGAAACATCCTTATGGAGCGACGGAGTTAGGATGGCTGAGATAAACACGACGGCGTTAAGTCGTGTCGGAGTGAAGCTCGTAAAGCAAAAAGAATCATAATAAAAAACACGCATAATGCACACAACAGCTCTTTCGGAATGCACCTCTCCCCCACCCATCCACCCTTCCTCCCACCCACTGACTCCATTGCGTCATCAGAGAAAACAGGCCAACGCACCCCCCTCCCTCTTACCCCCCATGCAACAAATAACCTACGCCTTCAACCTCTTTTCGGGAGGGGTGGAAGGAATGGCATCATCTTCCTCCTCCTCCTCATCGTCATCCGCCAACAGAGGGTCCACATACACCTGTGCGCCGCCCCCCGCCTGCTCCCCTACCGCGTGATGCGCCTCCGCATCGCCCTTAACCGGAGTGGTATCCCACAGCGGAAACGCAGGCGAGGCTTCCGCATCGCCCCCACCTCCACCACCTTGACCATTGAAGCTGAACGACCCTCTGCCTGTCAGCGTGGCTGCTGGCGTCTGCGCCGGAGTACGCCCCGCACTACCACGAAACTCCGGCGACGGACCGGTCCGTTGCCGCTGCGCAGAATCCCGGCCAGAGGTTCCTTCCATACCGGCAACTCCCGTGGCAGCGAATCGCGAAGGTGCTGGTGTGAAACCCGTTGCAGCATGAGACTTGGCCGGCGACGCAAAGTTACCTGTGATGCATCATACATGAATTAGCGAAGGCCAAGGAATGCTGTTGCTGAAGGAAGCAGGCAGGAAAATAGGCCAACCTGGGGTTCGCTGTAGCATCGGCGTGTCGCCCGGCACACTGAGGCCGCCTGGTGTTGCAGCAGGGTTGGCGCGCATTGGTGTGACCCCTCCGTTCCCATGCAGAGGCGCCCACTCCGCAGCCGATGGCGTTGCGAGCTACGGAAGCCAAGGCAAGTTAATCCAGTCAGAGGTGGGGGTACGGTGGGTGCAACTCTGTCTGCATCATACTCAAAATGATTATTAGAGAGCAGCCTAAGAGTACGCAGGGGTTACCCGCGCAGCGTCCTGCTGAAGAAGGGATGCCTTTGACTCCATAAGCGTGGCTAGCACAAGCTCTGCTTCATATTGCAGCTCCTATACTTCACAAGCACACCAGACGGTCATGAATTCATGCACCTGCTACATGTGTGAGCGCATGTAACGCAGAGCTGCCACCGAGTCTTACCTCTATGGCTCCGTCGCTCAGGTGTGGCTCCACGATTAGCGGCTGCCCCGGTTGATCGAATCTTAGTATTGTGTTTGCAGGCATTAGCTCACATAGCTGCACCATACACTTGAAGTCCTTAATGTGGAAGGTCACATCTGTAGCCTGTGAGATCATCGTAGCACGTCAGCCAGCGTAGGTTCACTGAAACTCTGCAACTATGCCAAACCTCCGCATAAACAACGCGCCACCCTGACGCTCACCTCTCCCAGCTGATTACTGTAGGCCAGAAACACGTGATGGGTGTCGATCGCCAGCTGCGTTCTCAAAGCCTTGTCCATATTGACTGCAGCGGTGATACAGCGATCAGAACATAGACGACGGCTTGACAGGACCAGCTACGATTTCACACACACACGCATACCTTTGGCAGGGTCAAGAAAGCTGTGAAGCTGGACCGCCTTTCCCGCCCTCACTTCTGTGTCAGGGCTGCAAACGATGATGATCTCATCCAGCGTGCTTTCAAATGTGGACAGAAGCCTGGATGTGTGGGAGTCAGGACAGCACAGGAAGGCACAAAAAGGTGAGACCCAACTGAATGCAGCCTAATACAATGACAACGGAAGACACACCGCATTGGCAGACCACACTCGCTGCACCTGTTCAACTCGCCCGTTTCCGCCACAACTGTGACGGGGTACTGATCCTTGTCTACAGACGCCCGCAAAACCTCCGCCTCCACACACTGAACCATATACGTTTTCCTGAGCCCTGTCAAGGGCAAGGTCCAGCAGGGAAACCCGTTCGGCTAAGAATTCATATAAACATGCATGCAACAGTTGCGTGTGATGATGAGAAGGAAAGAAGAGAGGGGATGCACCATTCTGGCAGACCAGGGAGAAGTTCATTGAGGTGTCTTCAGAGTTGATCTCCACATCCATGCTTCGGATCTTCTGTGTCCTGAACACCGCGAGCAGGGACTGTGTGCAGCAGCAAGCCCAAGAATCAGTGCATGCAGCGGCAAGCAGGTCGTCCTAGTTGCTGATGGATGATGTCAGCGTTGCAGAAGTGCATGAGCCTGCACGGATGAGTGGCCACCTTGATCAGCACACCCGCCTGGGGCACAGCTGCCGCAAAGACGCTGTAGGAGTCGAAAAACCCGCAGTGGAAGGTCACAGACATATACGCCGTCTGAGACGAGTTGATGCTGCTGATTATCATCTGCAGTGCATGAAATAATCCCGACTCAGCTATACGCCGACGCGCGGGAGCATCAAATCAAATAAAATGCTCAAATGTCAAAAGGTTCACTTCGGCAGCGCCGGTGAACCAAAGTTAGCTCGACTGTTGCTGACCTTCTCAGGCACGGCCTCGATCATGAGCTCGCTACCTGCGATGGAAGCAACAACCACGCTTATCACCTTCCCGGTGCTGTCAGGGAAATTGTTGGGCGAGGGGCGGTCGACGTCGTTTCGTTGAATAAGAGCAGTTGCTGGTTATTTGTTCACCGACTCCTCGATACGCACCTATCTTCCCCAGGCTCTGTATGGCGCTTTTCAGATGCTTTATCTTCCCGCCGCTTAACGAGAACCTGAGACTCATGGTGCTGTGATCCGAGAAACGGAAAACTCCGCGGCTGCTGCGTTTCGCTGCCGACGCGGGGAGCGTCCAACGGCCGACCTTCACCCCTCCTCCCGGGGGTAAAATCTGCGCAGATATCGCCGAAAAGGTTCCGGGCCTCTCACTGAGCTGTATTTGAAGGTGGCTGGCTCGCTGAAGGCACTGCTTAGCTACCTGACGAAATATCGCTACATTTTCAGGACCACTGCCTGCGACCAAGCTGCGCAGATCAGTAACTTTTTATCTTTCACACGCGCGTTTCCTTTTTTCTATAGGGCTTCGGTTTTTTGTTTTTTCCTCTTTTCTTCTTTCTGCTTGGTGGCCCCCACTGCTTTTTTTGTAAGAATTTTCGTATATTCACGCGCGCGTTTCCTAGGACCCTGCTGTTATTGCTTGTTCTGCTGTAGTATAAGATTTGATTACATATGTCTTATAATGATCTACGGGTACCTGCAGGATTGCTTGAAGCTGTAGTTCTAGCGCGCGATAAATAAATCCATATGTGATTGAAAAAATGCATGTGTGGGCGCGACCCTCTCCCCTTCCTAGCTCGCCCTCCTCTCACCTGCCCCGATGATTGAGATAGCCTCAAACTATGGACTTGCTCTTTCCTCATGGACATGCGCGAGGTACCCCATATTGATGGTTGGCGATGGGAACCTTCATGCATGTACTCGACCTTGACGTCCTTGCCTATATAGCGGAAGTTAATTAACATTAATTCGGTGGGGAACTTACCATATAATGTTGCCGAATTCTTGGGAAGTGCGACGGGGTGGGCACTCCATAAGCAAGCGGGGATCGATTGCGACACCACCCGCCTCCTTGACGAAGTCCCGAAGGTTCGACCGTTGGCAACCGGCAAGGTCTTATTGCGGTTGGCGCATTGTCACGCCATTGTGACGAGTACAATCCTGCAACAACACATTGCATTACATTGTACATGTACTCGTTACTAATTCCAATTCGTGCTTTTCCATCGGAAGGACGTACATCATGGGTACGTCGCTATTGTAACATAGCGAGGGTTTTGATGCGTGACGTATTACCAGTTCTCCCGGTACGTACATGTACGCACATTAAATATAACCAGCCAGACGACGCGTCGGATGGGGTTCCTAGTGCTAAACGAGCTTCCCAATGTTGGACGAGCCGTGTCGCTAGTCAATTGACAACGGTTGGAGAGCCCCAACACTTGACACGTAAACCAAGCGAGAGCATGTGCAAACTAGCTAGGCGAAAGTTATTCAAGCCTGGTGCAATAGAGGAAGGTGACAAAACTTTTTTAACAATTCCTTTGTTCAATTACAATCTATTGTCGAAACACTAAATAGTCAAACATCTTCGCATCTCTTTCTCCGTATGTACTTCCACATGCAAAGACAGCACCAGCAAGCAGAAGATAACATATTTGTAAATGTAGTTAGCTCATAGAAGGTCGACTGCCACGCTGATTTCGGAGCTCTTTGGTCGACGCACGCTTTCGCTGTTGCTTGATTCGTTCGACGCTGATTGATTCGAAATGGCTGTTGTCGGACCAAGTAATTACGTAGTGGTCGTTTTGACTGTCGGAGGTTCCAAAGCCTCAGACATTAAACTCGTCTTACAACGCGAACCTCGTACCGGTAAAACTTGGTTGCCTGCCGGTTTGATCTTACCAAACGAAGAGCATGTCGACGGTGCCTTTCGTGAGTTCCTTGAGGAAACCGGCCTTACCACGGCTCTTGGAGATTTAACTCTGTCGAGTGACAATCCCGTTCGAGTGTCGTTACCTTAAGACAACCATCAACTTGTTTCCGTCTTCTCGGCTTATGTTCCATTACCCTTCGTGGCAACTAGCATACGTACTCCTGCTAAGCTTGTGCAAGCTCTTACTTCTCAATCGACATTGAAATTGAAAATGAAGTTGTTCACAACTATACCGGCAAATTGGAACTATCGGCCCTCTATGACTCAGCCATACATGACTTACGACCAAGTTTAGACCGGGTACTCTTCGACCATGTACACCTAACGACACACCTATATGCAATGTGTCTCGACCTTCCTCGGGAGTTGAAAAACTGTAAGCAATCGCAGCAATCCAAAGCCCCCCCGCCTACTAAGAAGCAGCAGCGTAAAAAAATTGTAATCAAGAAAGCCACATCTAAAAATAAATCCACTTGTCAAGAAATGCAAAACTAAACTGCTCCTCGACCATCACGATGCACGGCCCGCTCCCACCGAACCGGGGTGCCGACCGGCCTAGGCCGATCGGCTTTCGGGAAGGACGACGGGCCAGCCTAATCTAGCTCCCGAGTGACTTCCGTCTTGCCGAACATAGGAGGGGAAAGGCTGGGCAAAACACCCTTTTCACGTGGTCGCTCGTCGATCCCGCCGCCGCATCCCGTAAGCCCCGCCCCAAGGTCGTTGAAGCACCTACCGCGACGTTCCTCCTTGTCGAGGTCCCCCGTCACCTCAAGGGCATGAGGTCCCCCGTCACCGAGAGTCCGAGACACACAGACAAAGGGAAATAATTGCCCGCTCAAGCCTCCGCGCCTGGATTTTCCCCGCTCATTTCCCGGGTTTTTCCTCTGTATGGTACCACGGTACATGTATGGTAGTCCGACATGTGACCGTACCCTCCCACTCTAATCGCGCGTCCACAAAGCATCCTTTTTCGAGTGTGGGGCTTCGCGCTCACCCGGGCCCACTCTCTTTGTATATAGGTATGTCAGGGTAGTGGATGTGTAAAACGGGGGGGGAGGGGGGGGGTGGGGGGGGGAGGGGCAGGTCACCGTAGCCGGATCCTTCGGGCCGCGGGTGCATGGAAATTAGTCAAAACCCTCCGTGCGGGGTTTTCCGGCGGCGCTGACCCGGAGGGTCGTCGTCATCATATCGTGTCGCGCCCCCCGTCGCGACCAACCTCCTTGCCACTCGGCGTACTCCTCCCCCCGGGAGATGTAGCATGTCGACGTAGTAGTATGCCAATGAGCGCCCGGCCATGGAGATGCTTCCCGAATGGCTCGACGCCGGGTACGGACATTACTTTATAACCAAAAATCCCTCCGGCGGCCGCTGATCATGAGGATTGCCGCCGCCTTACATAGCCGCTCCTCCGCTTGCGACCGAACACTGACATGTGACATATCGTGCCTCATCCCCGGGAAGGTTCGAATGACACATGGCTAGTCGACGGCTAGCGAGCGTCCTTTCATGACGATGCTTCCCGGCTGGCCACCACCAGCTTCAACGCCCGCGTCCCACCGCTTATCCGGCCGTACCCTCCTCGCTACCAAACGCTCCTCAGGCACAACCCCCCCCCCCCCCCCCCCCCCCCCCCACAGTAGGATTGTATCCGGTAGCATATGACCTCGAGAAAGCATATCGGACGGCCCGAGCGGGAGATCTTGGCGCGGGTATTGCACAGAAATTGTTTTTTCAAAAGCCCTATGTACATGGCTTTCTCGATAGCTGCTAATCCCACGGATCGCGTTGTCGGCCTTCTTAGCTCCCTACCGTGCCAAGCTTGACACCGCTACGGGGTTTCCAGCGCCCACCACGGGACGGTGAGGGGATGCCCACGGGCATGCGAGCGCACCACCCTCCAGGGTCGCCGCCGTTGCGCCGCCGGCGGGGCGCCTCAGTGGACACTTAATCCGGATGGTACTTATGTCGTTCCAGCTACGATTAACATTGACGGCCTCTCGCTTACGCCGACTAAAAGTGGTTGAGTTCCTGAAATGATACGTAAATTCGAGTTGCTCCACGTTGGTTACGGGGATGAATGGGAGACTTTCGTCGAGCATTAACTGTCAATCAACTGCTTTGCCACGAGGACACGTCGTTACAAAGGCAATTCCTTTTCTACGCTCGGTTTACAATTGTCGACAATGGTAATGTGTGGATATTGATTAGAGGTCACATTAATCGGCTGTGTGGTGAGACACCGACTAATTTACTGTCAAAGTTGAGGGGGCAATAAGGAATGCTTACACTCGGTGAGTGACACTGCATGTCATCTCACCCTCAGCAAGTGCCTAGCACTTGCCTATCACAGGACACGCACTCACCTTGTGGTGAGCACACGCCAACATATATTCTGAGCCTTTAGATGATATCTAACGCTCAGCAACTTGCCACCATCAGCAACCTAATCCTCTCTATTGTTGATTGGCTTATCATCTCATAGTGCTGAGTCACAGCCGTACTATCACGATGCTACTTGACCAACATTGCTGTGTAGCAACTTGATTATCACACAAAACCATGTCTCGCAACACTCCCCCTTGCTACGCAGGCAATCCCATGATGGCATTGCACAACTTGCTATGCCTTGCACTCACTAATGGCTTGGTAAGCACATCAGCAAGCATGTTCTCCGTCGCACAATATTGCACCTCGATGTCTCCGCTCTCCACCTTCTCCCGACAGAAGTGGTACCTCACGTCCATGTGCTTGCTGCGTCCGGTCGTCATGCTATTCTTGCTGAGTGCAATACAACTCTGATTGTCCTCGTGAATTGTGATGGGAGACCCGGAGTCTTGGTGAAACTCGTGGAGTAGTTGCTTCAAAAACATCGCCTCCTGAGTGGCGGCAGTCAGCGCCATATACTCTGCCTCCGCTGTCGACAACGCCACAGTTTGTTGCCGCTGGCTTTTCCAACTCACCGCTGCACCGTTGAGCATGAACACATACCCCGTGCGAGAGCGCCGCTCGCCAATATCACTCGCGTAGTCAGAATCTGACCATCCTACCACCTTTGATGAGGGTGCGCCACCGTACATCAACACCGACTCTGCGGTCCCCTTGAGGTAGCGAAGCACCCTCTTGGCTTGCTCCCAATGTGACTGAGAGGGGTCGGACATGTACCTACTAAGGTGGCTAACAGCCATGGTGATGTCGGGCCGTGTGCTTACGGAAGCATACAACAAGCTACCGATCAAGCTTTGGTACGGCACTAGACCGGGAGGCAACCTTGATGTCGACGTCTCCACACAATTGCTCAAAGCATCGACCGCCATAGGTGAGCCCACTGGCTTGCAGCCCATCATGTTGAAGCGCTCCAACATATCTAAGACGTATTGCTGTTGTCCAATCCTGATGGTGCGGCTGCCACGATCACGCTCGACTGTCATGCCAAGCAACCAAGACACTGGACCGAGGTCTTGCACGTTGAACCTTTCGCCGAAAGCCGACTTGAACCCAACGATGAAGCTACCCGCTGGTCCGACGATGATGCTGTCGTCCACGTACAACGCCAAGACATAAAGCTCACCCTCCTTGATAAAGACGTAAATGCCGGGATCCACCTTGGATTGGGTAAAGCCATACTCCTCTAGCCATGCTGTGATGGTCTTATTCCAGTTCCTTGGAGCTTGCTTGAGGCCATACAATGATTTCTTCAACAAGCACACTCGCTCCTCTCCATTGATGTCGAAGTGACGGAATCCTTCCGGCTGCCTCATGTAGATTTCCTCCTCGATATCGGCCTCCAAAAATGCCGTCACCACATCAAGCTGCTCCACCTCCCAATCATTATAAGCAGCAAGCGCGAGCAACGTTCGAATAGAAATCACCCTCACTGTGGGAGCGAAGGTCTCGTGGTAGTCCACACCCTTCTCCTGAGTAAACCCGCGAGCCACAAGTCTTGCTTTGTACCTTGCAATCTGTCCATTGGCATCGCGCTTCAGCTTGAACACCCACTTGGAATCTACGAGTTTGCGACCGGCAGGACAAGGGACCAATGTCCAGGTTTTCCGAGATACAAGTGAGTCGTACTCGCTCTTGATAGCTGCCTCCCACTCCCCCGATTGGGGACTCCTCAGCGCTTGCTTGTATGACACCGGCTCTTGAACGGTCGGGCTGCTGGCTGACTTAATAGCTGCGGCACTTCCCGCAGTCCATCCATCTCCCGAAGCGCCCGCTGAACGGAGATTATACCTTGGACTGGGTACGCATTGCTGTGGTGCAGCAGTGGATCGAAGATTATACCTTGGCCGTGGAGTCTCCCCCGAATGCATGTCCCGTTCCTCTTCCGTCGACCCGGAATGCTGCCGCGACTCCCGTAGCGGCGACTCCCCCGAAGGTGTATCCGGTTCTTCGCTACACATGGTGCGCGGGATGCTGTCCTCTTCATCATCATTGCGTTGCTCCGCATTGCTCTCCCCCATGGAGAGGACTGCAGCCTCATCGAACACCACGTTGCGGCTGCTCACCACCCGACGAGTAGCAGGATTGTACACCAACCACGCAGGTGATTCGGAAGCATAGCCCACAAAGACACCCTTCCACGCGCGATCGTCAAGTTTGCGGCGTTGAGACTTGTCAACGTGGACATAGGCCGGACAGCCGAAGACCCGCATGGAGCTCAAATCAGCTCGTCTACCGGTCGCCAAGGTGAAAGGTACACCGCCGGCTCCGCTACTATGCACACGATTGCGGACATGCACCGCAGCGGCCATCGCTAAAGCCCAATACGATTTTGGCAGCGCGGCTTGCCGGATCATTGACTGCGCCATCGGGACCAATGTCCCCCACTGCCGTTCAATACGGCCATGTTGCCAATGCGCGTAAGGGGCAGTGATCTCCACAGCGATGTTGAACTCATCCAAGAGGTTTCGGAAGGCAGCACCTAAGAACACCGTGTCATTGTCCACCCGAAGACGACGAACCGTGTGCCCCAGAGAACGGATGGTAGTCAACATGCGACGGAACGAGGCGGGAGCCTCATCCTTGGAGCGGACCGCATCATGCAGCATGAAACGGCTCCGGAAATCAACCGCACACAAGCTGTACCGCCGTCCTCCCAAGGATGGAACACTCATAGGACCGCAGAAGTCTAAGCCGAGGACCTCAAAGACACCAACGTTCCGGTCAGCCGGCTCACGAGAGATACGGCGGACGTGCGACTTACACACAGCACACGTCTCACAGAAGCCCAACTTCTCCGACGCAGAAAACGCCACACCCTCCACCTGAGTGGCCAAGAGCCCGTCCAATTGCGACTCGCCAAGGTGACCGAGTCGGGAATGCCACAACCGTTTTTCCGATGGCGCAGTGGCGACCGAAGCGGTAGGATTCAACGAAGCAACCCGCGCCGGCAACCACACCAATAAATGCGCGCGCTCCAACGGAACCACCACGCCACCACCATGACCGGCATGAAGACGAAGGTGGTCCACGGGATCAGCTAACACCACAGAATGACCTTGTCGCCGAGCTTGGGTGAGGCTGAAAAGTCGATGGTAAGACCACGACGCACGACGGGATAGCTCAGGAACGTGGAGCACATTCTTTAGCGTGGCAGGAATCTCCTCTCCATCTTCAGCCTTCACAATGATTCGGACCGAGCCCACTCCAACAGCGCGGGCGCTGATACCCTTCACCCAAAGCCGGTCGGTGAGCGCTCGATACTCACAGAAGTCACGGCGCACACTAGTCATGTGATGGCTGGCGCCGCTGTCGGCCAACCACATCCACGTTTCCCCATCGCGCTCGAACATGTGTCGAGCCTCGGAGAATGGCCTCGCAGGGGTGGCTGTCACGTCCATGACCGCCGGAAAAGCAACCGGGGAGTCCATTTGCGCAGAGTTACCTCCGGTGTTGTTGACGGGGCACTCGGACCTGCGATGGCCCTTCTTACCACAGCCATAGCAAACACCACGAAAAATTCTCGCTCCGCCTCTGCCATATGAGGTACGACGAGTAGTCGCAGCTCCTTGAAGAGATTTCAGTTGGTCTTGGAGCTCGGAGACTTGCCGCTTCAAAAGTTCAGTCGTTGAGTCATCATGAGACGCTGCAAAAGCCGTAGGCGTTGGGGGCTCCGTTGAATGTGATTGCGCACGACTCTCGATGCGCATGCCCTTTTGACGAAGATCACGCTTGACGGTATCCATGCTGAGGTCGTGTACGTCCCACGTGTCGGTGATGGAGTGGTATTCGCTGCGCAGGCCCTTCACCAAGTACATGATGATACGCCGGTCGTGGACGACGTCCCCAACTCGGGCAAGCTGTCGTTGCAGTCGAACTAACCGGTTCAGATATTGAATGCCGCTCTCGCCGTCCGCTTGCGGCGTCTCCAAGTCCTGCAATAGTTCCGTACACCGGTAAATACCATCGTCCTCATAATGATTGACTAACGCAGTCCATGCAGTGTGGCCGCAGGTCTTGTCATCCTCGCTAACATTCTCGATAATAGAAAGGTCGTCCTCCGGCAGCGCAAGAATCAATGTGGAGTACATGTCGACTTGTTGTTGAGAGGAAGCGGCACCATCCGACGACAAAGCCGGAGCCCACTTTTGCATCAAGCCAAATGCACGAAAACGTTTCTTCCACACGTCAAAATCTCGTCTCTCCCCACTGAACTTGGGTAGTTTCACGGAGTCCATATCAGGTACGTCGGATGCGCTCGCAAGAGCACCAGAAAATCAGGAAAACTGCCAACAAGAAAAGCACCAAGTACCGGTGAAGAGGCGGGCAACACGGCTCAGAAAAGGAGACGACAAAGGGCTGACCGAAGACGCAATTGTACTCCCGGAGTCTATACAGCCAAGGCAATCAGAAACGAGTCTCAGAAGGTCGGTCAAGTGACGTCGTACAGGAGTGCTAGTACACTTGTGGTAAGATGCCTTTCCAAAAATTCAGCCGGACCACTATCGGCTTTCACGAGAAAAGAAACTGGCGGGTGACAAGCTCCGGAAGCGAATAAAATTCCAGAAAGCGCCAAGCTATAACAAAGAAGAGCAAGCCGATCTTCACGTCACACGAGTCGGCGTTCGGGGGTTGAAGCCGGCTCCAAGCGACACAAACAAGTCGCTACCAGCCGGGTATCGAAGTAAAGCTACAAACACAAGCAAGAGCCAGCCACTTTGTGAGCCAGCCGCACCTCACGTATCGTGCGACACCACAAAGGTCTACCACTCTTCGAGAAGCAAGCTCTAGGTTCCAGTCAAGACAAATGACTCCAACAACTAGCAGCTAGAGGGCCCATAACCTGTCAAAGTTGAGGGGGCAATAAGGAATGCTTACACTCGGTGAGTGACACTGCATGTCATCTCACCCTCAGCAAGTGCCTAGCACTTGCCTATCACAGGACACGCACTCACCTTGTGGTGAGCACACGCCAACATATATTCTGAGCCTTTAGATGATATCTAACGCTCAGCAACTTGCCACCATCAACAACCTAATCCTCTCTATTGTTGATTGGCTTATCATCTCATCTATCACGATGCTACTTGACCAACATTGCTGTGTAGCAACTTGATTATCACACAAAACATGTCTCGCAACAGTTTTTACATGGAGTCTACCGATTATGCGGACTGCCTCGAGTGTTGGTTAGTGATTGCGACCCGAAATTCGTCAGTGGCTTATGGCATACGCTCTGGAGACGCCTTGCAACGCGACTCAACATGCCTTTTAGTCGACATCCAAAACTGGATGGACTAACGTAGAGTGTCAACAACACGTTTCAACAACGTCTACGTTGTTTCTATTGCTACGATGGAACAAACTGGACATACTTGTTGCCTCAAGTGGAATTCGCGTACAACGCCAATCGTGCACTCCCTAGTTTTGGGTTTTTTCCTCATGAACCCACTGATCTAGTGTTTAGCATGCGACCTTCAATTCCGGTTTCGCAAGACGCGTCAGAGCGGTTAAGATTACTACAGGAGGCACACGCTCTGGTACTCTCGGTGTTACAACTACACAAAGTTGAGATGCAAGCTCGTTCAAAACCGTCGACAGCCCCACAATTCGTTCGAGGAGATAAGGTGACTGTTGTTACGACGAACCTCTTCTTACGTGGGCAGCCAACCATGAAGTTGCGTGACCGACAGCTTGGACCTTTTACATGGGAGGAGCAGATTGGGAAACACAGTTAAAGATTGAAACTTCTAGCGACAATACGGTTACACCCGTTGTTTCACTTTAACAATTTACGACCATGCTCTCAACTTCGCTACGACTACATGTCCCGGTTGATATTCTTGAAGGCAAATGAATAGGTCGTTACCTGAACGTCGAGGCAAATATTTGCTCTTCATGACGCACTTCGGTGATGAGGACATTCCACTTGGCACCAATTAAACGAAGTACACCGAACAATGGCGTTACAATAAAATTCAAATTGTTTACAACATGTACTAGGTGAAACCGGCTGTTGTCTCAGAGCCCTCCATGGTGTGCCTACAAAGGACTCATTTATCAGGGACTAGATCGTGAAACCACTAATCCCAACCTCTCCATTGGCAGTAGCGATACCGTCTAAAACATACACGTAAGCATATATTTATTATTTTTTGATTCTATATGTTTTTTTTGTTGCAGACATGATGAAATAAAAAGTGTCGCTATTCTCCACGATACGCGTCCTGCTCGAGCTGCGGCGGGGACGCTGATCAGCTAGGCTGGTAAGCTATTGCTTGTCGAGTCGGACATGCCTAACCTTTGCTCATGTGCGACTCCGGTCGTGCCGGATCTGGGGGGAAAGGCAAGCGAAAAGCCCCCTCGCTAAGGTCGTCGAAGGTCCCTACTCGATCCTTGCACCTCCCCGTCCGAGATATTAGTTGCTCCTCCCGTCGTAGCTCGCCACCTAGCTTAGTCTTCTCTCCTCTTGCAGGGGCTGGGAAGAGAAAATAACGATGCCGCAGACGGTGTCCGGCTGGCTCTCCTGCCCCCGAGCCAGATTTTCTCATGTCCCATGTCCTTTCGCCGTCTGGTTCCATCACCTATCTTATCGCGTTGTGGCCGTCCATACCCTCCCCCGGTGGTTTACGTTGTTAGGGGCCGCCTTTACGAGCAGTGTGCCGTTACGATAACCCTAGGCACAATGCCCGAGGCAGCCTTTCGATAACATGGTACCGACTAGGGAAGGGGTTGGAAAAACACATGGATCGAGTCGCCGGTCCTCAAAAGATGGTTGGTACGGGAATGTTTTCCCATATGTTTTCGTACCGGCTTTTCGGAGGCGGATGATCCTAAGGACCCCCGCCGCTAGACCGTGCCGCTCCTCCGGTTGCGACCCACCTCCGTCATGCGTAGCTTCGAGCCTCGCCCCCAAGGGAGACTTAAAGCTCGCAGGGATGGTGACAACTAGCGAGCGCCGTGCCCTAGCGCTGCTTCCCAGATGTCCGCCGCTAGCTCCAACACCTTCGTCCCACCGTCGATCCGTCCGTGCCCTTCTTCGCCAAAAAACATTTTGCAAACGCCGCCCCCGCCCCTTCGTCGGAAGAGTATCTCCGAGTATCTAGTCGCGGACAAGACATATCGCACTGGACGAGCGGGAGATCCCTGTGCCGGTGTACGGATATTATGCTTTTCCAAAACCCTCGGTACATGGCTTCCCGACAGATGCTAATCCCGCGGATCTTAGCTGCCGGTACCTCGTTTAGCCCCCTACCGTGCCAAGCCCGGCACGGCTACATGGTCACCAGCGCCCACCGCGTGGAGGTAGAGGTAGGTGACGGCGGGCCTGCGAGCACACCCCTCTCCGGGGCCGCCGCCGCTGCGCCGCCGGCGGGCGCCGCGTTACAAGATTTCTTGGAGATGCCATAGTAGCACAGATTTGCCAAGACTAAGACATTCATTGACTTCATGCACGCTCACCTAGCGCACATTCACGAGTCCCGGTAATTGTTTCAATAAAGGAGCCTATACCATAGAGGTCAGCCTCGCGGTTGTCCTCAAGATATGTCAAGAGGGGGAGGGTACGAGTGTGACGAGTTAGCTTGAGATGCCAACTATCACACGTGTTCTTGAGTTCATGTCGGCCCGGATTGTCCCGGAAACGTGCTTTTAAAGCGGCGGTCCACACGATGTGTGAGTGTTAATTAAACGAAGTTCAACACCATAAGTGCCGCGTGATACAGAGGCCTTGGTATCCTTTCTTATGCGCCCTAAAACTCGTCGACTTTGTATGCGCGTTTCTGTCATTTTACCACGCATTTGTTTTATAAGTAATTCCCTTTTTTGTGAGTGAGTGCGCGCGTGGCAGCGCAGTTTGCGATGAAGCTCGATGTATTATTATGGATATTTTTCTTCCTGTTCCTCGGACTTAGGTTTTTTCCTCCTTTATAACTATAAAAATTTCTTACAAGAAAAAGCAGTGGAGGCCACCAAGCAAGAAAAAGAAAGAAAGGAAGAAAAAACCTAAGCCCGAGGAACAGGAAGGCATGCCACAGCATCAGCACTGCCTTCCTGAAAAGCGTCGCGGAGATAAGAACCCAGAGTGCCATGAAGAGCAGCAGAAAGAAGAGTGCCATGAAGAGCAGCAGTTTTTTCCTCCTTTATCCTTTCTTTTCTTGCTTGGTGGCCTCCACTGCTTTTTCTTGTAAGATTTTTTATTATTATGGATATTTGGTGATTGCGTATCAATCCATGCGAGAAGAGGATCATCACCTTGAAAATGTGACTTTTTGACTTTTCGTATGATTGGAAATGTCTTTTCGTATTTTCATTGACAGCCTGACGGCCACACGATGAACAATCTGGCACTACATAAAGCGCAGCGAGAACAGCACGGGAATGTGTATGACAGGTGTTTTGTCCACCAATCAAACAAAAAGAGCATCAAAAGCGCCTAACGCGAGCGTTGTACTGCACACAATGTACGTATGTTTCAAATCTTTGTGACGCTGCGTTTTCACTTTCTCGCCAACAATTTTGGATATGTACCAGTGACCATGATACATAAATCTGGAAAGTACACCGCAAGATATGGCTCAGATTCGTCCGCCACCTCATCTGTGCATCAGTGTAGGCTTCATGGATCGGTGCCGATCCGTTATGCTAGCCTGCCCGGTCAGCGAGCACTCTGCCAAAGTTTGCCGGTGTTTTTTGCATCGAAATAAGATCTTATTAGATTTCGGCACGAAACGCTGCTAATTCCGATAGGCACGTCCGTCACCTGCGTATCCTACTACAGTACTCAGCGAGGAAGCGTTCCGTGTTCCGTCCGCCCATCCCACCGTCAACAGCCAGCCCCGTGCGGCCGACACCCAAAGCGAATCCTCCTCACCTGCATCGCCTCACCAAAGGTCGAAACCACTCGGGACTGCAACCTGCTGGGAGCCAACAACTAGGTAACTATCCCTGCTGTCTATGACGAGCTTGTTGTAGCTCTGAAATACCCTCGCCGTTCCTTCTGTGCTGCTGTAAAAACTCCGCGAGTGGCGAAACCGTGTATTGTTTTCCACGACAGCAGGTTGTTACGACAGTTCGCCTGCAACAGAGGGCCTGACTGCGTGCAACCCAGGCTTCCCCCACGCATTGTGCTGCGAGATATTGTGCCTGCCGAATACCTCCAGACTGAATCGCGTGAAATCCCTCCAGGGCTGAAGCTATCGAGTCCGTCGGGCTGTTATCCTGTCTCGCTCCATAGCATATCTGCTTTCGGAGTACCGTCCAGTTCCGGGACGCGTTGCCTAATAATGGACGGAGGGAGCTCTGTAAGGCGCGTTGCAATGGAAGCTGCCGATGTTAAGTCAAATCAACTCACGTCCGATTGCGGACAAGATGTGGCAAGTGATGCGCACGTTGCCGTGACGCTACATCTGCACCCGTCCACCGCTGCCTGCCTGGCCGAAACTGCGGTGTTAGAACGATGTTCTCCAGAAAGTATTTTCGCACGAGCCCTGGCGACTTGGATGGCCCACCGGACCGACACTTCCGCAGCTAGCGAGCCCTGCTGCCAGCAAAGCAATAAAAGAAAATGCTGTTGCGAATCGGAATGCACAACAACAGGAGGCGAGGGAGGTGAGTGCGAGAGGGAGGAGACAGGACGAGGTGTTTCGAGGTGGTCGGATTTGCCGAATGGAGTCGCCGACCAGATATTTAATCTTTTGGAACCACGCGCGGCAGCGAGCGCCAGAAATACCTGCCCGGCATGGGCAGCCCAAGTGTTCCAGAACCGAAGAGAACTGTCACTGGATCTTCGGACCAGTATGATGTCGATGTGCGCGCTCGAGAAGCTTCCGTCCCTCAAGTTTCTGTGGGTGACTGTGCGATCGGACTGGGTGGTGCCGCACATGGATCCCGTGGTGGCTCTCCTACTCCCGAAGGCACACCATGCTGCTACCCACCTCGACCTAAGCCAAACGTTCTGGAGACTAGACCGCCATAACTTGGAAAAGCTGGCTCCGATAACCAGCATCCAGAGCCTTTGCCTGCGTAACACGGGGGTGGACGAGGGCGCATTGCAGGCGCTAGTTCCTTTGACAGCTATGTCGCATTTGGACATCCACGGCTGTGCAGTTGGACTGCACGGCTGGGAGACGCTGATGACCCTCCCCCGACTTTCCCTACTGGACTGGAGCAGCAACTGCCTGCCGTCCATATTCTGTCCGAATTTGGGACAGTTGAACCACAACCTGACGAGCCTCAACCTCGCCAACACCAGCCTCGGCGACCGCTCCCTCAGCTTCCTATTGAAGCTTACTGCCCTGCAGTCGCTGGACTTGTCCATCACCGCCGACTGCCCCTTCATCTCCAAACACGGCGCGTGGCTGAGTGACAACGCGCTCCGCTCGGTGGCGTCTCTGAAGTCGCTCTCGACGCTGCGCCTGCAGAACCAATACGGTATTACTCCGGAGGGGGTTGCGCAGCTGAAGGTGTTGGACTCGCTGACGGAATTGGACCTATCCGGCTGTCTGTCGATGTTCGAAGGAAACGACTTGCATGGGGTAGCCGCTCTTACTGGCCTGCAAAGCCTGAGTCTCCAAGCTGTCAACAGCTCGACGGGGGCGTCCTCCCCTCACCTGTTGGAGCCTCTGCAGGCGCTGACCAACCTTACACAGCTCGACCTTTCGCAGAACTGGGGCAGCCTGTCCCTGGATGGTCTCGCTCCTTTGGCGACATTGACGAAGCTGCGATCCCTTGATCTTGCGCCTTCGCGCGGGCAGCATTGCTGGCTAGCGAGCAAACACGCGGGCACCTACTCCCTTGATGAGCTGATGGGTCTTGTATCGAGAGGGGTTGGGCTGATGAAAGGGATTTTGGTGGCCGAGAGAGCGCGCGAGCAAGCCTTTGGATTTACCAGGCCCGCGATTTTGGACTGAGACAAACCTCAGCAGGGGATGACGTCAGATGAGGCGGAGGTCACTACCATTCTAGGGCAGAGTTATTTTGAGCGGGAGCGAGATGATAGACAGCAGTGATGGCAGTAGATAAGATAGTAGTGAGTGCTGGACCATTTATATATCTTGGGAGTTTTATTGCGCTATGTTTCCATTTCTAGACACGGTTGTTGAGGCATAGAAGTGCCTGGCTGTTACATGGTATACTGAATGTCAAAATCACTATGAATTCCCAACATAACATTGTAGCAGCAGTTCTTGTTTGGTTGCTGGTAACATGGCCCAGCCTGACTCCAACGCATCATCATTCCGACGAACAATAAATAATATTACGAGACACAGCCGTACACATTTCCGGTTCCCTTATCGTATGCGAGATCAGCAGCTCCGCCATGTTCACTCTTCCCACTGCAGGGCGCGCGCGGGGGGGGGGTGCGAAGAGCGGAGTTCCCCACTAGGGACGCATCGAAGCAAGGTTTTCTTACAAGAATAATTTAAGAAATGTAGTGGGGTTAGGAGTTGATAGAAAGGGAGAGGGAAAGAGAGTGAGATAGCGACAGGGATGTAAGGGGCGGGGGGTGGGGGGGGGGGAAGAAGGGAGAGAGGGTGAAGGGGGGGGGGAGTGGCGAAAGGGAGGGAGAAAGAAAGAAAGTGGGTGAGAGAGAGGGGGGGGAGGGGAGAAGGGAGTGGGAGACAAAGGGGGGTAGAGAATAAAACATGCAGAGGGGGAGTGGTGGAGAGAAGGGGAGAGAGAAAAAGGTGGGGAGTGAGAGGGAGTGGGAGTGATGCGGCGGGGTGAGGGAGAGAAAGGGAGATAAAAAGAGATCGAGGGAGAGAAAAGGAAAGAAAGGGGTCTAAGGAGAGAGAGAGAGAGAGAGAGAGAGAAGGGGGGGGGAGGCGGGGGAGGGGAAGAGGAAGGGGAGGTAGAGGGGGAGGAGGAGAATTGGAGAGAAGGGAGAGAGAGAGAGAGATATTTTTTCCGTATTACTATTAGTAGATAAGTAAATTATCTAAGTAAGTAATTCAGTATGATGACTATATACTATTCTAAATACTATCTACCATATGCTAAATACTGTATTGTAAATATGGCCCATATATATTACACAGATGTGAAATGTAAATAGTAAATACCGGCTATTTTATTATATCAAAGCCAACAT
This sequence comes from Tetraselmis chui, assembly GCA_026401115.1. Lineage (NCBI taxonomy): Eukaryota > Viridiplantae > Chlorophyta > Chlorodendrophyceae > Chlorodendrales > Chlorodendraceae > Tetraselmis > Tetraselmis chui. Next base: position 142,691 of record JAPMLY010000827.1, read on the forward strand.
GTTTCGTTCTTATCCCTGAAAATGCAGGAAAACATTCCGAATAACGGTAATTTCATATCCGAAGATACGACGAGTAATGCACGAAGTTTTCTTCCGGTACGTTTTGGTACGATTTGGTACGTTTTGGTTCGTTTTGATACGTCGGGATGCCGCGTCGGATTTTTTGGTATGAAGCTCTCCCTAGAGGGGGATAAATAAGATCCGTTACTAATGAAACAGGGCTTTTCGCCTAAGGTGGGTGTTTATCATGTAGGGTTTATAGGGTTTAAATGTACTTAAGCTCGTTGAAAAGGCGGACCGATACTTGTGTTGACGGTGAAGTAAAGGGGGAAGCGGGGAACAAATGGGGCCCACCCCGGCTACTATCATACGTTTTAGGGTTTCCGGTCAAGCCTCGGTTTTTGGGGATATGATTCGGGCGCCCCGGAATTTGGATTTTCCACACTTTGGCTAATGAATACTCTCGAAATCGGCGACATTGAAATTGAAATTAGTTACATGTACCGGGTGAAACCGGCTCCTGACTCTTGGCCCTCCCAACCTTGCCATAAACGAAACTTACAAGTCATGGCTAGACAATGGACCGCCTAAATCCAACCTCTCCAAAGGGTGAAGGGGATTTTTACTCCCCCCCCCCCCCCGGGGAGTGTGACGTGCGTGAGGGTCGTAGGTATCAGTCATGGGCGTGTGTGGGTGCGGTGAGTGGAGGTGCGGCGTGTGGTCTTGCGCGATTTGATGCGGAAGATGCGAAGGAGATGGTGCTGCCATTGGGCATGGTGCAAGTGGAGTTGTGATAGGATGCGTGTGGTGTCAAGTCGTGTTATCGAGACGAGTTTGTCATGAGGGTCGGTGCGGAGGGTGAGAAGGGAGGTGAGACTAGTTATTGTGGATGTGTGAGGTGTACCTATGCGGCTCATGACTATGGGTAGTATGTCGACCTCGGTACCCGCCCAGTGTCGTCGAATGGCGTTGGCGAGGGGGTGTATTTATTGCGAATAAGTTGTGCACTGTGGGAGATGTTGTTGTCCGTGCAAAGTTTCCATTCCTCTATTTGAATCTTTTTAATCGATGATTAACGTCGTCGGCCGTTTGTGTGTCCGACGAATCTAGGTTCAAGGAGTCGGATGAAGTCGAGTTTGTGTGCGGGGGGTCTCAACGATGATGGGAGTAAGTCTTCATGTAAGATAGCATGTGGCGAGGGAGTCGGGTGAGGGACCTTCGTCAACATCAACTAGACGGGTGGGCATGTGGGAGAGGGGAGGGGGTGGCAGTCAATGGGGGTGTGGATTAGTGCGACGGATGTGAATGATTTGATGGGTTTGTTACCAAAGTCCGCCGTGAATGTCTCCCACCGACCTCCGTTGCGGCGTTCCATGAGGGAGAGGAGTTGTAGCGCGATGTTGTGGCGGCCATTTCCAAGTCCGGACATAGAAGGGCAGTTACCGGCCATGTAGCCGTTGCTAGTGAATTGGCCGCACCTAGGGCATCGCATGGTGGGGTTGTGCGAAGGGAGGCGTGTGTGGTGTACTCCCAACATGAATTCTTTCTTGCGTATGAATTAGACATTGGTTAGTAATGCGCTTTTTTGTGGAAAATGAAGTCCGCCCCGTCCGCAGCGGCTCGGGCGAGGAGGGCGCCGTGTTTGGTGGCTGGTGAGAGGGGCGTATGGGTGTGTTTGGTGCTCTATGTGTGCTCGTCAGTTTTGAGGTTAGTGTACCTTTGGGGCGTGAGCTCTCCTAGGGTTTGGGGTATGCATGTGTATGGCCAAGTCCAAGTGCCTATAGACACGGTTGAAGCCGTGATGTAGGTCGTGTCGGGTGGGTGGCCGTCTGCAACTTGGTTAGCTAGAGCGTCTACGAGGTCATTACCGAGAGAGTGGTTGTGTGCTTTGATTTTGGCTAGATGGGTGCAAATGCATGACTTGCAGCGTGTTTTGAGGTTTTGTGTGATTGAGGCAAGTGTGCCGCGGTGGATATGATGGCGGTAGGTGGATGGGAAATTCATAGCCCATCCACCTTGGAAGCCTTGGATAAGGCGGAGCGAGCATGCGCTGTCCGTAAGGAGGTGGGTGTGTCCGAGTTGTAGGCCGATATTGATGCCCGCGAGTTCTGCACGCTTGATGGTGTGAGAGGGAGAGGTGGAGGTTACCAGAGTTTTGATGGGTGTATCCGAGGCGGGGTGGGTGGCAGCCGCTCCAAGGGGGGAGGAGCCGCCTTTTTTGGAGCTGTAAGTGTAAACGAAGTGCTACCAATTCCAAGCAAGGACGCCTCTTGTGGGGGAGCACGTTAGTGACGTGCGCTCAGGAAGAGGGGAAGTAGTGGGGTGGTTGGGGTTGGGGGGGAGGTGGTAGATACCTGAGGAGTTTGGTGAGTAGGTGTCCAAGAGGGGCGGGGGTGGGATAGTGATGGAGGAATTGAAGAGGTGAGTATTGTATGTGGATTCGAGTAGTATGTTGTGGAGGACGGTCATTGCTGCGTGCGAGGGCAAAGAAGAAAGTGTGAGGGGGTTGGCGACGAGGTAGATGTCCACCATCCATCGTGTTCCGAATGGTGTGGGGGTGGGGGTGCATGTGTGTTGGTTTGGGGGTAGGAAGGTGTTTACGTCGTTGGGAAGGGTGTAAAGGTGGTTGGTGTATGGTGACTTGATGTATTTGGAGTGGCGGAATGGTGTGTGTTCCCATCGGGGGAGTGCGAGGATGGTGGCGCTGGGGGAGTGTGAGGTTGTGGAGTGGGCGCTAGTGATTGCGTGTTCCATGGCGCGTCGCATGTATTCGTGGTTGTATTCTGGGTTACCGATGTTAGTGCCGTGCCATGTGTGTGGTGCGTTGTTGCCGATGAATGAGAAGACTGTGTCTTTTAGGGTAGAGTGAGTGGTAAGCGTGAGAGCGCAAAGAATTGTTGAGGGGGTCTGAGTAAAGCTCGGTTTGGATATGAAAGGTGTTGCGGAGGGCTGAGAGGAGGTCCCTACGAGTGGTCCATGTATTGGGCGTGGTGGTGGCGGGTGTGGATGAGTGGATTTCTGAGCAAGAGCCGAGTCGTGTGACGAGGTGGTAGTGTAAGAGTTGGGAACGGATAGTTACACGGAGGTCGTGCCGGCCCCACTTCGGGGCCGGTTGTGGTGACTAGAGGAGTGGGAAGAGAGAGATGGCGGCCGGCGAAGGCACCGGCAGGGCCGGCCGACCGCCACAATTAGGGAATAGAGTACCACTAATAGCATAACACTAAGTACTAGAATGACAAATAGCTACCTTGTACATGAGCACTATGCAACGGGATGCTAGTGCTAAGTGCTAACACCCCCCCTCAAGGTAGCCGAGGTCTTGACGTCGTCCTAGCTTGCGTTGAGAAAGGTGCCATCTTGGTCGAAGGTTTAGTGCTTTTGCGTGTGCCTCAAGCCGGGTAGGTGTAGCGACATGCGCTCACAAGAACGTGCCGCTACCGGCGAGTTGTCGATATGAAGCGGTTCCAAATGAACTGCGTAATGTACTATTCTGACATGTAGCGGGAAAAACTGTCCACGGGAGAATTAGCCGACGCATGAGAGCGACCGGCGAGGAAGAAGCACAACCAACAGGGTTGTTTGTGGCGTGTAGGCACGCAAAAACATAGACGGGCGCTCGTGTTGACTCCCTCCTTTCGCCGTGGGAAAGTTAAGCTCCTCGCTAAGTAAAGTGAGCGTTGCGGCATTGCCTCGGGAAAAAAATTAACAATACTAATTAAAGTACGCACGGGCCGAATTTTCGCGGGTCGGTCTTGAAAATCAGATCCGGTCGAGAGCATCGGTAGGCTGAAGGCTAGGTGAGACTGACAGTTGGGTGGGGCGAACGTGGCGCCGGGCGCTTTACACACGCTCTTCTCCTTTTTACGTGGGAGATGGTAGGACAGTCGCGGACAACCAGCTCGAAGGCGAAGCGTGGGGTCGGTGGGACGATGAATTACTAGCGTGGCGCCGAGCGCTTTACACACGCTCTACTCTTTTTTACGTGGAAGTAGGTAGGACTAGCGTGGCGCCGAGCGCTTTACACACGCTCTTCTCTAGTGTAACTTGGTGGAGGGCCCATAACATGTAAGGGTTGGGAACGGATAGTTACACGGAGGTCGTGCCGGACCCACAGGGGGGCCGGCTGTGGTGACTAGAGGAGTGGGAAGAGAGATATGGCGGCCGGCGAAGGCACCGGCAGGGCCGGCCGACCGCCACAATTAGGGAATAGAGTACCGCTAATAGCATAACACTAAGTACTAGAATGACAAATAGCTACCTTGTGCATAATCACTATGCAACGGGATGCTAGTGCTAACAGGTAGGCTTCTTCTTCGAAAGTGCGGTGTTTGAGGTCGGGGCGGAAGAATGGGAAGAGATGTCGGATGCAGGGGGTTGGAGAGGGTTGTGATCGCGCGGCCGTCGGGGGTGCATAGGATGGTTGTGTCAGGGCGCCCGCCGGCGGCGTAGCGGCGGCGGCCCCGGAGAGGGGTGCGCTCGCAGGCCCGTCGGCACCTACCTCTACCTCCACGCGGTGGGCGCTGGTAACCTCATAGCCGTGCCATGCCTGGCATGGTAGGGGGCTGGACGAGGTACCGACAGCTGCGATCCGCGGGATCAACAGCTGTCGGGAAGCCATGTACGGAGGGTTTTGGAAAAAATAATACACCGGCACAGGGGTCTCCCGCTCGGCCAGTCCGATATGTCTTTCCGCAACTAAATACTCGCAGATACTCTCCCGACGATGGGGCGGGAGCGGCGTTTGCGAAATGTTTTTTGGCGAAGAAGGGTACGGACGGGTCAGCGGAGGGACGAGGGTGTTGGAGTTGGCGGCGGACAGCTGGGAAGCAGCGCTAGGGCACGGCGCTCGCTAGCAGTCGCCAACCCTGCGAGAGCCTTAGGTCTCCCCTGGGGGCGAGGCCTGATGCTACGCAGGACGGAGGTGTGCCGCAGCCGGAGGAGCGGCACGGTGTGGCGGTGGCGGTCCTTAGGATCGCCCGCCGCCGGAAAAGCCCGGTACGGGGGGTTTTTGGAAAAATTCCCGTACCCACCATCTTTTGAGGACCGGCGACTCGATCCATGTGTTCTTCCAACCCCTTCCCTAGTCGGTTCCCGGTTATCGATAGGCTGCCTCGGGCAGTGTGCCTAGGGTTATCGTAACGGCACACTGCTCGTAAAGGCGGCCCCGCTAACAACGTAAACCACCGGGGGAGGGTACGGACGACCACATCGCGATCAGATAGGTGTTGGAAACATACGGAAAAAGGACAGGGGACATGAGAAAATCTGGCTCGGGGGCAGGAGAGCCAGCCGGACACCGTCTGCAACCTAGTTATTTTCTCTTCTCGGCCCCCGAAGGAGGAAAGAAACTCGGCTAGGTGGCGAGCTGCGTCGGGAGGAGCAGCTAATACCTCGGGCGGGGTTGAGCACGCATTGAGGCGGGACCGACGACGACCTATGCGAGGGGGGTTTTTCACCTGCCTTTCCCCCCTAGCTCCGGCACGACCCGAGTCGCACATGAGCCGAGGTCAGGCAGGTTCGCCTCGACCAGCTCAAGCTGAACAGCCTTGCTGATCAGCGACCCCGCAGCGGCTGGAGTAGGCCGCGTATCGTGGAGACTAGCGACATTTTATATTTCATATTGTATCCAAAAAAATTGTATAGATCAGAAAATTATAAATACTTGGATACGGGTATGTTTTAAACGGTATCGTCACTGCCATTGGAGAGGTTGGGATTAGTGGTTCACGGTCTACCTCACGCTTCTAAGTCCAGTTAGGCGTAGCACAAGGGGGGGCCTAGAGACACAGCTGGTTTTCACTCGTATTGTTGTAAACAATTTCAATTTCAATTTCAATGGATGTGTCAGGGAGGGTGGGGTGGGTGTAGATAGTGAATGTGCCGGTGGGGAGCATGTCAGGGTCTGAGTGGGTGGGGTCGTGGTTGAAGGAGATGAGGTGATGCGTCTATGGGGTGGGTCCGGGGTCGGGTAGGATGGGTTTTGTGGTTGGAACGAAGCCGGAATTGAAGGCAATGAGGGCAGTGGGGCCAAAGGGGTCTCACTGATTGTGTCGTGGAGTTGGAGGCAAGGGGCCCATAGTCACTCGTGTAGGCGGGTGAGGTCGTGCTTCGTGCCGCGTTCACACCATTCGCATTGCCACCACGTGTCGGGCCCCTGAGCGGGGCGGCAGTTAGAATGGACGGCAAAATGCGGACATGCGCTGCGGGTTGATGTGAGGTCTGGGTGGAGGGGGTCGTGGCAGTTAGAGCAAAGGGAGGGGGAGGGGATGGAGAGACATACGGATATGGGTGTGGAGGAGATGAGGCGGAAGCCGTCGTCGACTTGAAGTTGGATGTCCCATTCCGTGAGGTGTTCCTTGGCTTATTCAACCATGCATTGTGTTTGACCGTATTCAGTGTCTTTGTGCTTGGGAATGATGCGTGTGACGTGGTACGGAGGGTGGGGGTGTCCGAGGGGGAGAGGTATTCCGCTTCAATGTGTGTGATGGGGGCAAGGGAAGGGGTGGGGTTGATGCGGGGGGGGGGGGGGGGGGGGGGGGGGGGTTATGCCGGGGGAGAGGGTGGTGGGGGAGCAGGGAAGGTGGGGTCTTAAGGGAGGAATCCAAGATGGGTGAATGGTGGTGGGTGGAGAGGCATGTTTAGCGGTTGGGTGTGTGGTGGGCAGGCGGTTGTGAATGGTGTCGAGGGATTCGGTAAGGACCGCGGCTAGGAGACGGATGGGGACTGAGTCAGCGGCCCCTTCGAGCGTGGATATGGGCTTGCATAATTTGAGGAGGATGGAGGGGCTGGATGCGCGGAGTAGGACTTGTGGCAATGTGGTAATGCTGTTATGCCAAAGGGGGGTGAGGTAGGGACGGAGGGATTTGTGTGTTCGGCGGGGCGGTGTGAAGTCGCAGTATGCTTGTTTGTAAGTGTGTGGGTCGGTGATGTGGCTGGCTTTGTCGCGGAGTGAGGCGAGGAGGGTGTCGTCTTGGCGGGTGAAGTGGGCCCGGAGTGTGGAGGCGATGAAGTTGGTGAGGGAGAAGGGGGGGATATGGTGGAACGTGGTGCATGCGTCACGTTGGGCCCGGATGAGGCATCCGACTGTGGGCGGGGAGGAGCCGCGCGACATGATGGTCTCTGTGGGCCAGTGGTTCAATGTGGGGGGCTCTATTTGTTTCGTACAAGACACCGAGCGACGTGAGGTATGTTAGGCAAGCCTCAATGGCCCATCAATGTATTCCAAGTTCCTTACCGGTCTAGATCTACCTTCAGCGAGGAGCGGTCATTGCCACGTTGAATGCTTTCACAAGCGGACATAGCCCACCAGCAACAAGGACGCGCACACGTGCGATGCGCTCTACGGTACGTGAGTACAACGACCAAGTCTCAGAATCCACCAATCCTTGGACGGACTCTATGCCCCCATATATGTTCCACATCCTCGGACACGGCGTTATGGGCGCACAAACAATGAGCTTACTTACAAAAGCCTGGGCAACAAGCACTTCCGCTACGCACGGCATTTCAATCCAACGGTACTCCGAGTTTTGCGAGGAGCAACAACTAGTTCATCTCCACGATGGTAATCCCGCCACGATGGCACGATTCGTCACCTGCCTCGGCAATCTTGGCACGATCAAAGCTTCAAGTCTATAGCCGTACTTTTCAGCGGTCAACAACTTATACAAAGATCATGAACGAGAACCGGTCGCGCTAGGGGACCTCGTAGCGCGAGTGCGAAAATGATTAGCATGGTCACAGGTAATACTCGCACCGACGCTCATCCGTGTACCACTGCTATCAACAATTGTACACCGCGCACTCACGCGCGCTGAGGAACTGCGTTCTGAACTATTGCTCCTCGGTGCATACGACGTACCACGCTTCAAAATCGAGCAATTACGAGCCTGTGAGGGACTTCTTTCTTTACAACCGGTATTACAGACCGGGGAAAGTACATCAAAGTACATATTTTCCGCGGGAAACTCAACTTTCCCGCTGCCGATGCACACATACAAGCCCTATGTGGGCTGTCACCCCCGCCTCCACCGGCGCAATAGCACACCCCCTACGCGACCTTCTCGCCCCTCGTCGCCTCCCGTCGACCACTCTTTCAGCCCCTACTCGCTTCTACATACTACCCAATCTTCTCCTCATCTAGACCGAGCACCCGCGGCCTTCATCCGCTCCAAATCGGCTCGATTCGACTCGTCCCCGGACATCCCCGGACATCTCCCGTCTCCCCGCTAGGCCCAACGACACACACTCACACACAACAGAGGAACTATCAGCTCGCCGCACCAACGGCCTTCCCCTCTCGCCCAGCCCTGCCTATCACCCATACGCACTACTTCAAAGAATTGTGGCTCCAGTTGAGACCCTGCTGGAAATCGCGCGCCGCCTTTGTCGAATTTCTCTTCCGGCCTCACCAAGCCTCCTGCCACTCGCACTATGGATCATCCCACCGCCACCGAGGACCAACCCACCCCAAGGGACTGCACCGACGAAACCCTCCAGAAAGACACTAACCCCCAAAACAATGTTCAGCCTCCCGTACCACCTCCCGTTACGCCCTCGTACCTCACTCTCATAGCCTTCGCAGACTTCTCTAACCGAGCGCGCCAGCCGAACCCGTCGTCCCTCGCCCTCTCGCACAGCGTTCCCACCTAGCGGTCACTCGTGAGGTGTCTAGTACCCCCGCTACCGACCATGTGGTCATCAATTCAACAAACTAACTCGCCCTATGATCGCTCTCACCCTCGCGGTCACAACAACCACAACCAAGACGATTATAAAGGAGGCCGGCCAACGATGGAGGGCCAAGCTCCTACCCGAAAACATCCCTATATGTTCCAAGCCCACCCCCTCGCCCCAGGACCCCCCCCCCCCCCCTCACTACCGGCACGGTGCTTATCCGCCTCACCCGCCGAGTGGTGGCTAAGGAGCCCCTTCACCGACAAAACCACTCCTACGACCGCACCAACGTCCTCACCGACCACGAAGGTCCCCCTAGCGAGACCTCCGTCCAGCCCCCTCCTTCCCCCCCCCCCCCCCCCCCCCCCCCCCCTCCACCTCAACGAAGCCGAGAAAGGCGGCCACCCTATTTGGACATCGGGCCCCGAACAACTGCCAAGCCAAGGATCTTCTACACCCCGCCCTCGCCTACCTCTCGGACGAAAACCAAGTATAAGTCCCGGACGTCTAAAAAATAATCTACGCAGCAAGAGACGAGGTGTGGAATGCATACGAGGCCACGAACAACCCTCCCTACCCCAGCCCAATGGTCTTACCCCCCCCCTCGCGGTACCATCCTTCACGCGTTCGAGCCTTGCGACGTCTATAAACCGCACCGCCCAAAGCCCATCGCCCGAATCGAACTAGTTTGGGCACAATACGCACACTGCTTGATCGACGCGCTCGAGGACACTCTACTAGCCTTCCCGATGGGGGACAGGTTCGCGCATTTCACGGTGGGAGGTTTCGCCCCCCTCTATAGTAAACATGCGGATTATACACCCACTGTCCGCCGACTATTCTACCTATGAGGCCTTGACTGTAGTATGGTCGATAAATCCGACTTCACCACCTTGATCCTTCCCCCGGCAGACAAGATGGCCGTCGTGGTCACCGACTCCCTCAATTTTCATCTCGACGCTTCACTAGGTAGGACCACCCTACAAGCCCTCCTCTCTTTCCTAACAACGGCCGGAGTAAACGTCACTACGCACTAAGCCGAAGCCGCGATCAGTTCCGACGGTCCGGACTGAGCCGGAGCTATAGCTATGGGCTCAGCGGACTCTACCTTTAACGACACCCGCAAAGTATCTTTTAGCCTCACCTCCCCTCTACCACTCCTTTTTCGCCACTACCCTCAAACAGAGTACCATTCACCTGATGCCCGACCCGATCAACCCTCGATTCTTGCTAATCTACGACGTTCCGAAGCCTGCGATAGAGGAAGTAAAAATCCTACCCCCCAAGCCCGCCCCGCACACCAAAGCCGCTCTCGATCCGCACCGATTTGGCTACGGACTTCCACGCCGATGACGTATGGGCCACCAGCGGACTACCCTCCAAGAAGAAAACACGACCTTTTCGCCACCACCACATCACGGAAAGTCACAAGATCATCTTCACTTTGGTTTCGCTGAACGCACACGGCTCGAGCCTTCTAAAAGACTTGGCCAAACTCGTCTCTCCGGTAGACCGCTCGACCTACCTCTCCCAAGCTATAGGCAAGCTGCTACGCCTACATGTTACCGCTCGTTCGAGAGCCAACGCTCACCCAACCGACAGTTCTACCTTCCCATGCACCCTTGACGACAAAGATACTACCGGTCCGACTACTGAAGCCCGCCCGGGGGATAAGTCCCTAGACGACCAACCCATGGATGTGGAGGAGGATACCCACATGACAGGCATACCCAACCCCCTATCCCCCACTCTAATACTCTAATACCTCTTCCCCCCGAAGAAACACAATGGCAACAAGCCCGCCCCTCTCAGCGCCGCCCTCCAACAACCTCGGACGACTCACCTGCATCGGACGACTATGTCTAGCGTGTCGGCTCTCTCCGCCTCGCGCTCCGATCCGCCTCGCCCACCTCCCGTCGCCACCTCGCGGAAGAATACTCCGCACTCATGGCCGATGACCCTCATGCTTCCCACTTCTAGCGGAAAATGCAACGCCACGATCTTGCCCCCACGCACTCTCTCCTACACCGTCACGCAGCCCCCACCCCTCAGCGGCCCAGACCCCTTCCATCCGAGTCCGCGGCAGCGGATATTTCAGTTGACGGCATCCCCCGCAGATCCACACCCGCCCAGCCCCCAAAATCTATCCACTCCGGTGGTGGCATACTGGGATCAACACCAACGCCTCGACCTCAGCCATGGTGAGAAACGCGAACGGTGGGACGTCCTTGACTGCCTTAACCGTTATTCATAAGAGGGGTGCCATTAGTGGGTGCCGGAAGAGAAAGGGACTAGCATGCCAATCCCTTAGCAAGGCGATCATAATTAGCGATGGCACTACATGTATGATGTTTCTCTTCCGCGGTTGAGGGGAATTCTATGGATTACAAAACGGGACTTTACCACTGAGTAGTAGGTAATGCAATGTCTTCTAGGCTCCGGCAAGCCGGTGGTTGATTGTACTCCCTTATATGGTTTTACTTATTGAAATTGAAATTGAAATTGAAATTGTTTACAACATGTACCGTATGCGCCGGTTTTTCACCAAAAGCCGGATGCGTCGGCTGCTGTCTCTGGGCCCTCCCAACTATGCCATACAGGGAACTTACAAGTCAGGGCTAGACCGTTAACCACCTAATCCAACCTCTCCAAGGGTGTTCGGGGGTTTTACTCCCCCCCGGGGAGGGTGCAAGTAGAGGTGAAGGACGTGTGCAGTCAGGGTCGTGCGTGGAGGCAATGTGCGGATGCGCGGCGGGAGGACGTGCGGGACTTGATGCGGTATATGCGTAGGAGGTGATGCAGCCATTGGACAGTATGCGTATGGAGTTGTGTAAGAATGCGAGATGTGTCGAGGCGTGCTTTCGAGACGAGTTTATCAGGAGGGTCTGTGCGGGCGGTGAGAAGGGAGGTGAGACTCGTGATGGTGGAGGAGTGCGGTGTACCTGTGCGGCTCATGACTATGGGGAGGATGTCGACCACTGTGCCTGGCCAGTGGTTTCTGATGGCGTTCGCAAGGGGTGTGTATTTGGCACGTATGAGGTCGGCTGTGTGAGTGAGGTTGTTGTCTGTGCAGTATTTCCATTCCCCTATCTGAATCTTTTTTATGGATGCATAACGTCGGCGACCGTTGGAGTGGCCAATGAATCTGGGTTCGAGGATGCGGATGAAGTCAGGTTTGTGTGCTGAGGGACGAAGCAGTGGGGGGATAATCTCAGGGGGAAGGACGGCGGGGCATGATGTTAGGGAGTCATGCGAAAGACCTTCATCATCAGCAACAAGGCGGGTGGGCATGTGGGTGGGGTGAGGAGGGTGGCAGTCGAGTGGGGAGTGGGCAGGGGTGGGGGATTCAAACGATTTTATGGGTTTGTTACCGAAGTCTGCGGTGATGGTCTCCCAGCGTCCTCCGTTGTGGCGTTCCAGTAGGGATAGTAGGAGTTGCAGAGCGCTGTTGTGTCGGTCCTGTCTTAGTCCAGACATAGAGGGGCAGTTACCGGCCATGTGGCCGTTGCTAGTGAATTGGCCACATAGGGGGCAGCGCAGGGTGGGGTTGTGAGTAAGTAGGCGGGTGTTGTGGACGCCCCACATGAATTCTTGTTTGTGTGTGAACTGGATATTTGTGAGGGAGGAGTGTTTTTTGTGGTATGAGAAGTCGGCGCCGTCCTTCGCGGCGCGGGCGAGGAGGGCTCCGTGTTTGGTTGTATCCGAGAGAGGAGTGTGTGTGTGTTTTGTGCTGTATTTGTGTGCGTCGGATTTGAGGTTGGTGTATCTGTAGGGTATGGGTTCGCCTAGGGTTTGTGGGATGAGGGTGTACGGCCATGTCCAGTGGCCTATCGTGACTTCTGAACCTGTGGTGTATATAGTATCTGGTGGTTGGCCATCCGCAACTTGGTTTGCGAGGGTGTCTGCAAGGTCGTTACCGATGGAGTGGTTGTGGGCTTTGATTTTACCGAGGTGTGTGCGGATGCCTGCTGCGCAGCGGGTTGTAAGGGTGTGTGTGATAGATAAGAGGGTGTCGCGGTGAATGTTATGGCGGTAGGCGGAAGGGCAGTTTAAGTAACCTTGAATTAGGCGAAGGGAGCATGCACTGTCTGTGAGGAGGTGGGTGCGGCCAATTTGGAGGCCTACATCTATGCCTGCTAATTCGGCACGATTTATTGTATGTGAGGGAGGGGTAGAGTTCACCAGGATTTTGATTTTGGTGTCCGAGGCGGGGTGGGTGGCTGCTGCTCCGAGGGGGGTCGAGCTGCCTTTTTTCGAGCCGTCTGTATATACAAAGTCCTGCCAGTTCCAAGCAGGGGTGCCTCTGGTGGGAGGGTACGTTAGGTGTACGCGTTCCGGGAGGGGGTAAGTGAGGGGGTGAGTTGGGTTTGGGGGGCGGTGGTATATACCTGTTGAGTGGGGTGAGTAGGAGACAAAGAGGTGTGGAGGGGGGGGGTGATGGTGGGGTTGGGGAGGTGAGTGTCGTAGATGGATTCGAGGGTGTTATGGAGTGCGTTCATGGCTGTGGGTGATGGGAGGGTGGAGAGTGCGAGGGGGTTAGCGACGAGGTATATGTCTACCATCCAGCGTGTGCCGAAGGGGGTAGGGGTGGGGTTGCCAGTGTGTTGGTCGGGGGGTAGGAATGTGTTTGCGTCATTAGGTAGGGTGTAGAGGTGGTGGGTGTATGGGGAGTCGATGTATTTGGAGTGGCGGTATGGTGTGTGTTCCCATCGGGGGAGGATGAGGATGGTTGCGCTGGGTGTGTGAGGGGCTGTGAGGTGTGCGCTGGTGATTGCGTGTTCCATGGCTCGTCTCATGCATTCGTGGTCGTATTCGGGGTTGGCTATGTTGGTGCCTTGCCAGGTGTGCGGGGCGTTGCTGCCGCTGGATGAGAAGACTATGTCTTCGGGGTAGAGGGAGTGATAGGTGTGGGAGTGAAGGGATTTATTGAGGGGGTCGGAGTAGAGTTCTGTCTGGATGCGGAATGTGTGACTGAGAGCGGTGAGGAGGTCCTCTCTGGTGGCCCATCTGTTGCGGGTGGTGGTGGCGGGCGTGGGTGAGTGGATTTCTGATCGGGAACCTAGACGTGTGAGGAGGTGGTAGACCTCCTCTTCGAACGTATGACGAGAGAGGTCGGGGCGGAAGAGTTGGTA